>PVHP010001098.1:68160-115193 GCA_004024765.1 Zapus hudsonius
TCCTATGGACCACATCTCCCAGGGCTGTGTTGTCACTGCTATGGTGTCCTATGGACCACATCTCCCAGGGCTGTGTTGTCACTGCTATGACGTCCTATGGACCACATCTCCCAGGGCTGTGTTGTCACTACTATGGCGTCCTATGGACCACATCTCCCAGGGCTGTGTTGTCACTACTATGGCGTCCTATGGACCACATCTCCCAGGGCTGTGTTGTCACTACTATGGCATCCTATGGACCACATCTCCCAGGGCTGTGTTGTCACTGCTATGGTGTCCTATGGACCACATCTCCCAGGGCTGTGTTGTCACTGCTATGACGTCCTATGGACCACATCTCCCAGGGCTGTGTTGTCACTACTATGGCGTCCTATGGACCACATCTCCCAGGGCTGTGTTGTCACTACTATGGTGTCCTATGGACCACATCTCCCAGGGCTGTGTTGTCACTGCTATGACATCCTATGGACCACGTCTCCCAGGGCTCTGATGTCACTACTTTCCCTATCCTGTCTTTGAGGAAAATATTCTTGGAAAAAATTGGATCACGTGGCATTATGGCAGCAATATTATTAAAAATAACCTTTTTATTTAATTATGAATCCTCTTGTCTAAGGCCTATGGTCAGTTTTAGTTTCCAAAAGGCAAATTCCTGTACATGCCGAGTTAAAGTATAAAGTAGCCTGTAATATGAGTCTCAAAAAATTAGAGTCCTCTGAATTTCTTAACTCTGAGAACACCCTTTCCTAAGATCGAGTATGTTCAGTCCTCTCCCGTATATTTTAGGAGCACTGTCCGTGTACATCTTGCAATGTGCTTTCTACTGCAAATAGACTTTGATAAAGCCCTCTATTGTTGGATTGACCAAGGCGAGGGATCATGAAGTTCTGTAAAACCTTCTCCAGTCACCCTGGCTGGAATCAGCTACTTTGACATTCTCATACCCTGCTTTCCTCTTGGCTTTGCTCTGCCCATTTCTCTTGCTTCCCAAGTCATTTTTTCCCATCATTTCTGTCCTATCTGACGTGTTCAGTTCTTGCTTGTGTTTGCCTGGTGCTTTCAGCCCAGGTGCTCCTCACTCACACATCTCCATTTGGAGGGAATGAATGAGCAAATGAGCCCGTGACATGTCAGGGGAGAGGATTCAAGCTTAATCATAATACTTCATTTTGTTTTATTCTAGCTTAGATAACCAGAGGTGGCCATTTAAACTCTAAAACTGGTTAAATAACATCTCTTCTTAATACTTTTCAGTTCAAATGGTGCTAACGCTGACCTTGTAAGAGTGATCTAACTTTACTATGCAAACAGACACTAAAATGAGTCATATATTTTTCCAGACAGAGCAGACCCATAACTTACTTCCAGTGGGAAAAGGCCTTGCTAACTTTGGCGACTCCATACTTGGATGAGTTGGTTGGCCTGTGCCCCATATTTCAGGCTGATCTAAAAGCACTAGAAACATAAAAAAAGAATTTCTCAGTGTCAGTCAAATAAGAACTTAAAATTTTGAGTTTAGCCGTGCATGGTGGTACACACCTTTAACCCCAGCACTTGGGAGACAGTGGTAAGAGGATTGCTGTGAGTTCGAGGCCAGCCTGGGCTAGAGTGAGACCCTGCTTCAGAAAACAAAACAAAACAAAAATTGAGTTTAAAGTTGAGCTTCATAAAATTATCTTCTCTTTGCCTCCTGGTAGAAATTTAATTTAGCCATGTATTGCCCCGTATTCTTTTAAAGCAGAGAATAGAAATAGGAATGTGGGGTGTGGGGTGGGAGAGAGAGAGTGTTAGTTTGTACATGGAGCTAAATCCTAACCAATTCAAAATGGAATCTGTACTTTCATCCTTGCCATTTAAGGACACTGAATAATATCACACACACACACACACACACACACACACACACACACACACACACACACACAAGCACATATACACAAAGCCTACATTTCTGGTGCCATTTTGGAAAATCTAGGCATGAGCTTCATGGATATTTATTTTGTTGTAAGTTGCCTCCTTCAAAGTCTGATGTGAACTGCTTCAGAACTGAAAATGCCTGGATTCTTCCCGGTGGTCCTGCTTGTCAAGGTTCTCCCAGGATCTAAATCTTTTACAGTTTCATCAAATGCTTAGTTAATATCTAAGAGAGTCACATGCATAGATGTTTAGCTATCTGAAGTAAGACAATTAGATGTTGGTCTAAGAACACTGATTTTGAACGTTTGCATTCTTTCCTCGTGTTCTGACATTTTTTGCTATGGTCGTGTGCAAGTAAGAAACCCTTCTCAGCCAAGTACCTCTGTAATTCATTACACTTTAGGCTGGAAAGCCAGTTGGGTGTGGAGTTACTATAGAAACTTGGGCAAGTCATTTCCCTCCTGCAATGGAAAAGGAGACAATAAGAGAAGGTGAGGAGTTAGAGAGAGGGCTGAGGGAAGTCAAGGATACAAATGTGTATAAAACATGTACAAAAAGCATTCATCAGAAGGCCAGGAGCTGTCAGACTGTTATGTATTTCAGTCCTCACAGCACCACCATGTGGCTGATATCAGTGCTAGTTTTTTGGGAGAGGAAACCAAAGACTAGAGCTGTCCAACAGCTTGTCCATAGAATATACAGATCTGACACAGGCACACCTGGCCGCGAGGTCTTTTAAGCTAATGATGGAAGAATCAATCCAAAGAATAGTGATTAGGTAAGAGAGGGATGGCCAGGGCGTTGACGTGATTGGTACAAATTTGGAGACATTATCTGCAAATAATAAAATAGAGGTTATTTTGGTATGACAGAACTTTAGGGGCTGAAGCCATCTGACTCCCAAGCCTGACTCACTGGCAAATCCTGTCAGCTCTGTGTGTCTGGAAGAAGTTGTGTTCATGGATTCAATGTGGGACCACTTGGATTTTTGTTTTAGAACTGTTTCTATTTTTATATAAGGCTTTTTAAAGATTTAGGAAATTCCTTAAACAGGCAGATTTTGATG
This sequence comes from Zapus hudsonius, assembly GCA_004024765.1. NCBI lineage: Eukaryota > Metazoa > Chordata > Mammalia > Rodentia > Dipodidae > Zapus > Zapus hudsonius. The sequence continues at coordinate 71,144 of PVHP010001098.1, forward strand.
TAAAACACCAAATCTTCCCTCCAGTCACCATATGGCCACATTATCAAAGGTGAGACTGGCCTCAGATGGTTTAATAAGCTCCCCTCATGGCCATATTTTTATAGTTCTAAGTGACAGGCATTTAAGTCACTCTAGGAGTATTTAGGGATTTTTAAAAATACATTTTCCTAACTAAATCAAGGAAAATACCCAAGTGTGGCTGGCTGCTGGCCATCCACTGAAACCAGTCCCCATTTCTCTACAGAAAAGGAGTTTCAGCTGACCACACAACACAAAATTCTCCTGCAGTGGGCTTTGATTGGAAGCGCTATGTGTGTCTTCTAACAGTGGGTGGTGAGTTCCTTTGTCCCCCCTCTCTTACTTCTGATTGGGAGGGACTGGCACTCAGAGATGAAGGCAACACTGCGTGTCGTGCAGGTGTCTAACCATTCTAGCTTCTTTGCCTCCATACTGTTACCATAAGCTAGTAAGATCCCGTTGGCTTAACTTTCTGCACTTTGTGATCTCTTTGTTTTGTATCTTAGTGTATTTATGTGTCCAAGTCTTGCTCACCTTATTAACATTTATGGACATTTATTTCCCCAGTGGCACCTAGAAAGATGCCATTTTATCATGCGTGACTCTTAGAGCTCTTAAGGTAGACAATTGTATAAAGACATGCCATATTGTGAAACACAGTTACTGGAACTACATGCGCTGGATGGACATAAGTACACGTCGGGAAGAGAAGGGATCCGTTTTCCAGAGGGTTGTTATCTATCAAGGTATACATTATTTATCCCAAAGCATGGCTTATTTAATAGAGCTAAATATTTAACCCTACCACAAATACTTAGTGGGAACCCTCCAAATAATGGCAGAGATAAAGGTATTTCTCCCAAAGCACTTTATTTCTATTGTGGAACGTTCTTCCTGGGTCTTGAGCTTACAAACTATGATTACTGGAGAGACTCACCTGACTCTTGTACTGATGAAGTGGGAATGAGTAAATGCTGTCTGAGAGAAGGTCTAGACCACAGTGATGGTGACTGAGGGTGAGGAGGTCTGGCTCCATGCATGCCCCTGTTCACACCTCACATGACACTGTCTAGCACATGGATCATTACTCCCTCATGCGATTTATATAGGGCTGCATTAATTTCTAGTGACCTATTTGGAGCTGCGAACTTGTTATCCATTAGATATTCCTGGAAGTAATTTTCAAATCCTAAAATATAAATATAAATATATAAAAATAAAAATATAAATATATAAAAATATAAATGTAGTTTGCAAACTACACTTCTGCTCTTGACAGCACATGCCAAATGGAACCTGTCTTTCCCATCAAGGTTCTTATGGCACATTGAGAACGCCCAACAGATGTATGCATTTATTCTAGAGAAGTTAGATTTTAGTGAAAGGAAAAAAAAAACAAGTTTGTAGATTACGGCAGCTTTCCTACCTTCTGTCTTCTGCTCATCAAAAGCTGATTCTAGTGGTGGCCCGAAGAGGGGAGCAAGGGCCAGAGTGTCATCCGGAGGCTTTCTGCTAAATCACACACATTAAGGCAAAGGACAGAGAGAGGGCTCAAAAATTAATGTTCAAAACCATGTCTAAGCATTCGAATGTTTCTTGGCTAAACAAGTGTGTGTGTGTGTGTGTGTGTGTGTGTGTGTGTACATGTATATTTGTATGCAAAGCTTCTGTTAGGTTAGAAAGTATTCTCTAAAGATGTCAAATATCTTCCGAGAAGAGTTGTGATGGGAAATAAGGTCCAGACCTCTTAACAAAGGACTTGGATATTTTCCCCTGGAAACGCAATGAAGGAGAAAAGCTCTTTCAAAAAGCACCATGATTCTCTATACACAGAAGAGATAATACCAGAGATGAGAGCTTATTACAAAGTAACTTTCTATCATAAGAACACACAAACCATTTATATATACTTTTAATTTAATTTAACTTTTTTTGTGAGAGGCCCTTTCTGCAAAGCTCAGGCTGCCTTAATACTCATGGTGCTCCTGCCTCTTCCTTCTGAGAGCTGGGATTGCAGGTGTGGGACAGAATGCTGGACCTAAAACTGTCTGCACTTGCCATCATCATTGTATCTCTGTGCTGTAGTTACTGAAGTTTATGATTAGTGGAATCAAGCACAGGAGTAATAAGTAACTATCCAGGAAGTTTGTGTTGAATAATAAAAAAAAACTGGGTCACCCAGCTTCTAATTTCATCTGGCAACTCCCACTCAATGGACTAGTGATTCCTCAACAAAGTACATGTCAGAGAATACAGAAATATCAGGGGAATGGGAGGAGAAGAAAACTCAGCTTTTCTCCTGACAATCTACACTGATTATTTTTAAAAGGCTGCACAACCACCATTTCTTCTACAGGCCTGATTACCATTTCAGACCCCAGTAGGTTCTGTTTGTGCATGTTAGAGAGGGTAGAGGGTGAGAATGGAAGAGGAGAGACTCAAGGGGGGGTGAGACGTAAAGGAACCAGATTTCAAAGAGAAATAGTCTTCGTTCTGGAAAATTACCCTATTTGTACAATGCTGGTCACCCCCGGGAAATACAATGCATTGTCAAAAAACAAAAAAGCAAAATAGAGGGTATTTTGATATGATAGCTAGAATGTATCATGAAATTATATCCAACAACATAGGCTTCTCTTCATGGTACCATATAATTTACCTCAGATCAACATTCTAGAGACTAAGATACATCTATCTTTATAAGAACTTTTGTCTTCTCATCAGTGAGAGGACCACATAATCTGACAGGTAGTTATTTTAGATAATAATAGCATATTTGGGTTATGCTGTGGACATATGAATTTACACACACAGACCCTCTTCAATAATAGAGGCTGAGAGTTTAGACCGTAGGCTACTTGCTGAGTTGTGAAAATTTCATATTAGACACAACCAATCTCTTTTATGCTCACCTTATAAGTTCTGGAGTTGGTGTGGAACGCCTGGGTCTTGCCACTTCTTCACCTGATACACAGGACAAAAGACCTTTTTAGCCACATCTTTCGCAGTCCCTTCAGATGTGTTGTAAACTATGCTGGAGACACTTAGAGATTAAGTCTCATTGATAAGCAACTCCATATAAAAACTTTGCAAAACAAAGTCCCTCTCCTGGAGTGACAGCTATATATCTGGCGTATGTAGTAGCATTTTCTCTAACATTTGTAAAGCCTCATCAACCAAAGATCTACCACAAACAAGCCATCAAATCAAGGATCTGTATACTGCCGAGCTCAGTGGAACAGCATCCCCTTCTTCAGTGTGTGCTGCTGTGACAGGAAGAGAAGAAGCCAGGCCATGTGCCCACAGCACACAGATCCAGTAGTCCCTGCCTGCTCTTTTCTTGAAATGACAAGAAAATATTTTATCTTCATGCATCATGAATTTCAAGTTACCTAAAATGTGTTATATACAGCAGAGAAAAATAAAACCCTCTACAGTATAACCCAAATCATATCACTTTGGTTGACTGAAAATTTCCTGTCAGTTAACACATGAATGCATAAGTGTCTTTAGTTCCTTCCGCCCTCCTCCTCTCCCCACCCCTATCAGCAGTGTAGTAAATCAAACACATCTGATGAAATTCCCTTCTAAGTTTAAAAGTACAGCAAGAGTTAACAAATGTAGGAGGAAAACAGCAATGTTTTTTTCAGAATTTAAACATCAATCATTCAGAACCCACAGAGGCCCTCTATTGTAACAAGAATTCTTTGCTGTAAAAGTATTTTTAAAAAGCCTTAAAAATCCAGCCCAAGAGTGTGTATTCAAGTGTAAATATGCACCAAGATCCAAGGAACTATTTCTTCTTTCAAACCATACTCTAATTCTGGTAGCTATGATATACTTACTGGATAAGTTCCTTTTAATTGCACCCTAGAATTAGAAATAAACACTATAAGGCTTAAGACCACAGATATGTTATTTACAATATGTATTATTTCTGTCATTGCAATGGAACTGAACTTAAAGATAGGCAGCAGGTCAGGAAAAGGAAATATGTCTCAGATCCACCATTTAAGTTGGAACTTGTATACACATAAACCAACTTTTCATTTTATTTAAGGGTGAAAGAGAAGAAAGAAGGTAAACCAAGTCTGAATGAGTTAACACCCCTTACCTGGGTCAATTTGGTAAATCAAAGTATTAAATAGTCTCTTAAAAACTAGAATCTTCCAGCAGATAAGAAAGTAATCCAAGTTTAACACATGATTGAGATATGAAAATTCTAGCATGTACTGTCTAGTTCTGGTCAGGTAGAGTCACCAAACTGTTAGTAGGAACAATCTCATTGATATGATTTAAAAAGATCAAAGTGGCTAATGTTAACATCTAGTCATCTGCCTCTGCTAAATGGAATGCTTTGCATGAGGAGCCAGGAGACTGTCCAACAGCCATGCACCCCTCATCTTCTTCCACCTGCCTCCTCCTGGCTCAGCCCACCAACCAGGAGTCCTGGCTTCAGCACGAGGCTTCACAATCAAGCAAACAGCCCTGGCGGGAATAACATCCTCATCTAGAGCTAGAATGCCGTGGCAGAAACTTATTCAGGTAACAAGAGAATTGATTAAGAAAAAAAAGTTTCCCCTCTACGTTAGAAGCTGTGAAAGGATCTTAGCATGGGATGCTTCTAGAAAAGTAGACCACCAAGAGGGGGCATCATGGGGAATACTATGGCTTGGCTTGATCTGCCTTTAGGGGATCCAGGGAAGGAGTGTTCCAAGGGGCACCAAACACACATGCTTTTCTGTCTTCTCACTGGAGGAAGGCTATACCTTATACTTATACTTTCTTCTCTCAGATTATAACATTTACAATGTAGGATCTGCCCTGTACCCATGAGAAGCTGGCAGAACAGAATGTTCTGTTCTGATTTGTACCCTAGGTCAGAGAAGTTTGAAAGCAGAAAAGTTCCATTAGTTCTCTGGAAAGCAGTTTAATCTTCAGATGATATTTTCTAGTTTTTTTTTTTTTTTGCCTAAGAAGGCAATATATTTCTTCTTGCTGTGTGTGCAAGAGTAAAAAATAGACTACATTATTAGTAGAAAATAAAAAAGAAAGAAATCCACCCTTTTAATAAATATGGACATTTAAACCAGTTTTGATTACTAAGAGAGTTTGGATATTGTTTTTTGTTTTTTTAAATAAGGCTCTATAAACAGAACTGGAGAACGCATTAAGTGGAGCAAAAATCCCTTCAGAATGAGAAGTGTATTAATAAGGCTTGAAGGAAGAGATCCAAAGGTTTTAGTTTCAAGCAGTGAATCACAAGATTAATCACCTGGCGTTGTGGTAACAGGGCCCCACTCAGCATTGGGAGAACTGAAACCCAGCTGTTAGGAGATATACCAGGACCTGCACTTCTTACTCTATCAGCAATGTAACACTCAAAGAAACAAGCAAGGCAGAGAAGCCTCCCTCAGTATTCATGGTCTCAGGTAAATCCTTCCACAGATATTTATATGGAAAAACAGAGAAGTTCCTCTAGCACTCATGGCACATACTCCGCACAGATGGATGAGTTAGGAACACACCACACATGGAAGAAACACACAAGAAAGCTCCGTGATTTTGGAATGAGAAGGCATACACTAAAGCCAATTCAGAAAGGAACATACCCAGATGCCCAGTAGCATGTCAGCAGCAACACAAAGACAGTCTTATCGTCACCTTGATGTGTCATACAGGTCTTTGATGGCCCTGAGGCTGCATGCTTGCCTAGAGCAAGGCCACAGAGCATACACTCGGGAAATAAGCTTCCCCAGTGACCACACATTTCTACTGCTTTTCTCCTTCCCATCATTGTTATGGACATATATATGCCATTTTTTTCATTTTACATTAATGAATTTATTCTTTGTTTCATCATCTGAAAATGTCACCCAAGAGCTGGAATAACAATATCTTCCAACCCCTGCTGTGTATTTTAAACAGAAAACTATCTACTTGCCACCAGCATGTGTTTGCCTTAAATAGTAGTGGATTGGCCGAGACCTAGTGATACTCGAGAGAGCATTTTTAGTTTCTCTCTCTCTCTTACTCTCTTATCCCCAGACTGGACTTGAACTCACTGTGTGACTAGGCTGGCTTTGAACTTGTGGTGATCCTCCTGCCTATATCTCCTGAACAAGCACCACCACACCTGGTTCATTTCCTCTTCAGGGCCTGATTAGGCAGATGGGATTATTTATTGTTATTATTTTATGTAAAGCTTTTCCTTTTGGGTTACTTTAAATTCTTCACTCTTCAACCCGAAGGAGTAATTTCACTTTGACCAATATGAGCTACCATGATGGATTTATATTGTCAGAGTTGTTTTAATGATGAAAGTTGGAAGGACACGACAGCCTAGGAGTATTGACTTGAAATTATATCTCCCGGGCTGGAGACATGGCTCAGCGGTTAAGGCACTTGCCTCCAGTGCTTAAGCCCATGGGTTCAATTTCCCAGTACCCACATAAGCCATACCCACAAGGTGGTGGCCCTGGTATTCTCTCTCTCTCACTTTCTCTCTGTATTTCTCTGCTTGAAAATGAATAAATAAAACATATTTAAAAAGAAAGAAAGAAATTATATCTCCCACCTACAACATTGTTATGGTCCAAGGATAGATCTTGAATTTGGACCTTAAAACAATGTAACTTAAAAATTTCTTTCTTTATAGTTTTATTATTCTTTTATTTAAAATACGTCTTGTCATTCACTTCTATGGTACTCTTTGGTATGTTAGCTGCAGTCCTTGGACATCTGTCCCCTCCAAGTAGATATACATTTTTCAAGGTTTGCACTATCAGTTAAAATCCACATGTACTAATTTAGTTTGTCATGAAAAGGTGCTCTGATAATTCGGAAATATGCCCCTGACTCTTAGAAGACCAGAGGCTTCCAACCAGTGAACGAAGCTCATCCACCTCATTCACACTGGATTATCAGAAATTTTAATGGGAAGCCACATTGTTTTAGCAGCAATGTTCTCTGTACACGTTTAAAGTAAAAATGTTGAGATTTCTTACCGGGCTGCGCCTCTGTGATCAGCAAAAAGGAAGAGAGAACAGATACCTAGTCAGAGAATGATGGATCAGTCAACAGGATTGGGTAATAGAAAACTTCAGAGCAGCTACCAAACACAGCCTCCAAAGAATCAGGCCCAGAGCAAGACGGGTTTGTTTAAGCCACTGTGGGCTTTGGAAGACACTCAAGAGGGGCCGTTGTATGGTATAACTTTGCTGGTGTGGGTGCCAGGGTTTAGGTATCTGTACACGAGAGCATGGCAAGTATGTATATAGTCTTTGTTGCTGGTTGTTAATGTCCTGCAAAATTATTTTTTTTCAGACTATTTGGGGAGGGGGACTTCTAGACAACTTAGAGAGTTCAGAGAACATGGTTTCCCTACACATCAGAGTGCCAACAGCTTCACCAGTGCCAGGCAGGCATTGCCCACATAACTAGGACTTAAGAGGAGCCTTCAACTAAGACAGAGCACAGAAAACCCTCTTTGGATTTTGTCTTTAGAATACATCCTTGAGAGAAATTGGTTTTAACTTTTTGTAAGCATCTACCTTGGCTTGGGTGATTTGGATAGCCACTCCCAATGGGCAGCAAGTGACAGGGAAGAGGAGGAGTCCCTGACAAACAGATGGATCCAATGAAAACAGTCCACCAGAGACAGAATTCTGGTGGACTGGATGGCATGTAGAGGGCACACCCTTCTCTCTCAGTCCCCCAGCCTGGGTTATGGCTGCTATCAATGTCACCCAACACTCTGTTTTGTTTCTGTAACTGAGATCTTTATTGTATGAACACATTACATATTGGCCATATTGTCATATCTTTTGCTCCCTCTCCCCTCCCCCTCTTCCCATGAAAGCTGGCTTCCATCTCAGTTCTAGTAAAATCTCTCAATGTCCACAGGCTGTCTTCCACAATAGGGTCTTACCATTTGGATTTGGTGGGTAACCAAGTGCTTTGGGGGCCTCACGGACCTCCCAGACCAAGAAGTCCCTGTGAAAGGGGGTAACCCGATTCTGGCACTGGGATTTACCAGCAACAACCTGTGGTTTTAGAGTAAAACTTTCTTCACCCTTTCAGGATGCTTCTGCCCAAACTATTTTTCCCTAGCTACTGGTCACCAACAGCACAAAGTGGCAGTGAATCCTGCAAGCTCCACCTTTTTAAGGTCTTTCTGCTGCAAGAGAAGTGACTAAGACATGGTCTGAGAAGGAGCTAAGCAAAGATTTGCATCCAAGAGATGAGTCAATCCAAGACTCACCACAGGGTACCTTCCTCCATGGAGATCGGGAGCACAAACACACAGCTGAGGGGGGTCACTCAAATGAGGAGGAGCTACTCTGTGGACCAAAAGTCTTTTGTTCCAGGGAGACCTCCACAGATGGATAGTTCAACTGCCTTTATGATAAAGAGAGGAAGTGAGGTTCTGAGACAGAGCTAGCGAGTGGATCAGGAGAAACAGGAACAGAGTTTCTACCTCTGATCTCCTCTTCTCCCATTCTTTCCATGATCCCAAGCATGACATTGTGGGAGGATTCCTGAAGTAGAGTCATGTGGCTGATGTGCCATTTCTCTGACTACTTCTAGTAGCAACTGGGGGTCTGGACAGACTTCAGCCAATTTACTTGTAGTGGGTTAGACCTGATGCTCTTTGGCAGGAACTACTTACTACACGTTGGTCCTACCTTTCTCATAAACCTGCCTCTGAGCATCGATCTAATTTAAATAATATTAGCAGAAAAGGGCACACCGGTATGAACTTATGGGCTTAAATTATCATACTGATTAAGGCACACTATATTTTAAGTAAAAATCCACTCTTGCACATAAAGATTTAGACGATATTATTTAGTGACCAGATGAAAGTTATCTAAAGAAGATAATGTGATTATATGACAAATGCTTAAAATACAGCAAATAAAAACTAAAAGCAACACATATTCCCCAATATAAAATTATAAGAAATAATGCAAAATAAAATGCAGATTGTAAGCATACAGAGGCAAAACCTTAACAGTGAATATTAGACTTCATCAATTTAAAATGGTATAAAATGCTTTCCAAAATAATTTCAAATGTATAAATCCACTCTGCATTAGTTTGAATGTATGTTCCCCAATAGATTCAGCAGTTTTATTAAAGCTTGTATTTTGTCTCCAGCCTCCAGGCTAAAGGAGGTGTCACTTTGGCCTGGCCTGATCAATCCTAGGCATCAGCCCTAAGGTGTTTTGGTGTTGGATCTGGAATTCTAGCTATAGATTTACTAAGAACAGTCTGAGCTTGGCTTACTGTTTGTTGGTGCGGTTGTATGTGAGGTACTGTAATGGGTTTCTCTCTTTTGCTTGGACCTGTGAAAGGGGGCCAACCTCTCTTTCTATTATGGAACTTCCCCTGAATCTGTAGCTTCAATGAATCCTTTTCTCCCATAACTGCCTGATTTGGAGGTTCATCCCAGCGGCATGTGGCTGACTATGCCACACTCAAATTAAGCCTTATCTTAATTTCCCACAAGTGAAAAACCTGCATTTTAATCAATAGTTTCTACTTATAATTTCTCTAGTAAGAGTCAAGAATATGTGATAGCATTTTAGAAACTTCATTTGCATAATTCTTTCATTGGGACGAGCTGTTCAAAATCATTCAGTCAGACCAATTAACAAAAATCCAAAAGACACAGCCAGAAGCTATGGCAAGTGAAGATGCAGATGACATCAGGGTTTATGATTAAGAGCTCCTGAACCTTCAAGAAAAACAAGATCTCCAGAAGTGATGTGGAAAGGATTTATGTACATTATCATCAGTAAAGAGCTCCACAGGACAAAAGGTCAGTTGAATTACCAGTAAGAAGGCAAGGGTCTCTGTCTAGTAAATAAACTTCAATAAATTTATTTTATGCCTAGGTTTAATCTCCAGCACTGCAAAAATTATATATATCCCTTTCCTCTGTCATTTTCTGAGAATTTTAAAGTACTTAGCATTCTGATTTTATTCTATTAATTACAGAATTTGCATCAAAGGTAGAAGAAAACCAATTTGGTATCTGGTCTTGATCTCTCCCCAAAACTGACAGATCTCCATGGAGACACGCCAGGGAGGAGCAGGTGGTACGAAGGCAGGTAAGGCGTGTGTCACAGAGCTTGGCTTGATGAGCTGGGATGAAGTTGTGCTGTGAAATGTGGGCCTACTGCTACCATCAGAGTGCAATGAGCGACCAGCCTTTACCTTGAGCCCTTGAAATGTTCTAGTTTTTATACATGAGCCAAAATTGTTTTTAAGTGCACAGTCAAATAAAACACCTATTCCACTGTTTGGGGCCAGTTTCTCTCTGATATCAAGCATTTGTCTCACCAAGAGTGAGCTCTCCTAGGATTTGCCACCTCTGAGCAACCAGACAGACACAGAGGCCTGCGTCCAGGTGCTCGTGTTCTGGACACATTTCCTACCCTCATCATTCAACACTCATTGTTCAAACCTCTTGGTCATCTGATGCACCTTGGCGAAGGTTCTGGAAATCATTTTATTTTCTTCTCTTTGAGATAACTTTGTCTCTTGAGGCTATTTTCAAATTGGGTGACCACTGCTAATTTATGACTTGGTCCCTAAAATGAAGATCTTGGGTTAGAACATGGCTATATTAATTTGCGACATTACTGGCTTTGCTTCTCAAAAGAGAATTCTGTGTCCTATGGGCCTTGTATCACACCACAGACTTGCTCTGTTATGTTGCCATAGTAATATTAATCTACATTTTGTTAACTAGAGTATCTTAGCTTTTTGATATTGTTCTTGTCTGTTTCTCAGATTCTGGGGCTAAACCTAGGGACTCGTGCATATCAGAAGCTGGCAAATGAACCCACGGCCTTGTGGATAATAGCCAACTCTACCACTGAGCTGTACGGTCACTGACTAAAAACCTTTCGTCAAGATGGGCAAGTAAGAGATTTATAAAAAAATCATCAAACCTATTCTTTTTAGTTTTTGTCACATTCACTAAACATAGGCCCATTTTAAAGTTTTTTTTCTTAAAATGTAATTTTATTAAAAATTGCGACTGAAAATATGCATTTTTTTTTACTTATAACCCACCTTTGTACCTCTATTTTCTTTTGCTGAGTTTAGTGGTATGGGGAAACACGGAGAGCAACAGGTGATAAATTACAAAGCACCAGACACAAATTTTCATGTAGTCTAGTTATGATAAATTAAATGATTCCTGTTACAGACTTTTCTAGAAAAAATTAGAATATATGAACATAAGTTTATTATTATGATCCTGGTCAATATTTCTATTTGCTTTTAAATACTTTAGGATCATGATAAAATATTTGCCCCACTCTTATATGTATTTTTCCATATTTAAACTTGTTCCTGTGAATTATAAGTTAAATTACAGAAAATACTATTGCATCCAAGTAGACATACTTAGGGGATCATCTCCAACCCCATGTGAGAAATAAAAAAGACTTGCTAATTCGTAGATCATTCAGAGGTGAGGAGGTTAACCAACAATATGGACATTTCCACAGATAAGCGGCAGCTGTAAAAAGTCAAGCTTAGGCTACAGAGCATCTGGTTATGTTCCTGTAGTTAAAGCAGAAGTAAGTCTCTACAAAATTCCTCTGCAGCCCTTAATAACAGGGCTGAAAAATCCCTTAGCGGACTGACTTCCTTGTCCACAAGTGGTATAATTAGACCTTGCCCTGGTTTGCAAGGATTGCTCTTAACATTCGAAATGCAACTTCACTGATGTGTTAAATACAGTCATCAGATATGCAGAGAATGAAGTGAACAGAAAGCATAATATTTGTACAAAACATGGGAAGGACTTGCTATTTCTTACCGGACTTTTCCTCTAAAGCGAAGGCATGGGGAAAAAAAGAGAAAACGAGAGAGGTGAAATGCATCTTCAAAAAGAGAAACTCAAGCTCAGAAGAAGCTTACTTAGAGCAGTTCTCTAAGGCACTGAACCTGTAGGCAGGCTGGATGCAGTCATGTCTATGGTCCAAGCTTCCAAGGGTCTAAGTTCGGCTCCATCTGAGCGCATCCTAAGCTTTCTTTTGACTGGTTTAAAATAATCAAGTAGATTTGTGTCTGACAAATCAGTATAGGCTTACACTATTGAAAGGAGTCAGAAATGCCATTAAATTATACCAGCCAGCCCATTAAACTATAACTTGAAAACTACAATCACTATAGGATCTGGTACTTAATGTCTTTTCCCAAGTCTCCCTAGCCAGAACCAGGTCTTCTTTGACCTCTTCCTTCAGTTCCCTTGTCCATGGACAATTCTTTCCCTAGCAAGTGATCCCTGGACCTCAATGTACTCTCTTCCTGGTAAGGCTTTAGCAGGGGCCCATCATCTGTCATACAGGGCACTCCACAAACCACCTACATGCATTTCTAGCTCAGATGGCCACCTTCAGTTTCATCTTATAATCCTTCCTTTACACCGTCCCCAGAATCACTTGTCAAAAATAGTGAAGTCCTTCAAAAACTGTCCAGAGAACAGACTGCAAACTCCATTCTGGCTTTTAATGCTTTCATGATGGGCTCCAGCTGACCTGGCAACCTCATCTTCATCTGCTGTTTTTCATGAAGCCTGGACTTATCTGCACACTCCTTGACACACCCAAGGGTGCCGCTCTCCTGTCTTCTTTGCACCCTGCGTTGGCCTTCAGTGGCTTGCCCCTCTCCTCTAGTCAAGTTCAAGGCCAGCAAACGTTTCTTTCGTGAGACCTTTTCAGGCTTCTCAGTCCAAATAAATTGCTCCCTTCTCTAGAGTGATTGCAGCTTACTTGTTCAAAATAGTAAGTATTGAAGGACTTTCTATTTATTTGGCATTTATTAGCCTCAGGAAAAACATAGTCACACATGCCTCACATCTTTTTGTTGCTGTTGTTCTGCTCTGTGTTACTGAGGCGTTGCTCCTTGATGGTGATGGCTGTAAATGGACCAAACACGGTGCATTGTGTTTGTCACTCTTGTTTATGAAACCCCTTTAGGGGGCCATTAAAACATTATACAGATGTTTGAAGTACAGTTTCTTCTTCGATATAGAAATATGAATTGTTCTCTGAACTAAGGCTAAATTGTAAATAGCCCAAGGCATGTGGCCCCATTTGTGATGGATCCATTACCAGTGCCTATCAATAGCTCCCACTTCATTGTTAATTTTTCTGCCCATTAGTGACTTCAGATGCTAAAACATGCTACAGATTCCAGCGAAGTGACACAGCTTTACACAAACAAATAAACAACTCATTACATTTATTGTTATAGGTTCTGGCACAAACAGATCTCTCTTAGAGGACAAAGCAACCGATACTTATTTCTACCATTCATACACTTTAGAAACTTCTTTGCATAAAAATAAGCATGGTATAAGAAAGATAATCCCAGCTGGGCATGGTGGTGCACACCTTTAATCCCAGCACTTGGGAGGCAGAGGTAGGAGAATCAATGTGAGTTTGAGACCATCCTGAGACTACTTAGTGAATTCCAGGTCAGCCTGGAAAAACAAACAAACAAACAAACAAACAAACAAACAATCCCAAATGTTTGATTGACAAAGTTAGGGATCATAAAGTGACAGAACACCCTTGGTTCTCAATTTATAAATAAAAATACCTTTGAGGTTAAAATAAATACCTTGAAAGGGGATAGCATAGTAGGAGAGGCATGAGATTTTGTATACGCAAATTAATTAGCTCATTCTTTTATTTTCGGAATGCCTTCTGACACGTCCTTTGTGATTTATAAAGCACAGGTAACAGATATGTGTAAGACTGCTGTGAGGATTGGTAGACAAGGATGAGACTGGCAGGTGACATTCAATAAATCAACACTACTGTGTTACCTTACATAGCTGGTTCCATTACTATCTCCTACTGACCTAACAGCAGGCTCAGGGGACTTCCAAGGTTACATGGTTACACAGGAGCTGGGACAGGATCCTGAATTATACCAGATCCTGGAAAATAATCTTTCCAGTGGAAAAGATTAGACAGGGATACAAGCTTCTCAGAGGGTGAGCTTGTATTTCTTGGAAAGCTTTTAGTCCTTGGGATTAAACTCTGATTATAAGATAAATTTATCAGCTGTTTCTAGAATTAAATGCATTTTATTTAGTTGAAACCAGAAGAATATGGTTGGGGAGATGGCTCAGGAGTTAAAAGCACTTCCTTTCAAAGTATGCAGGCCTGAGTTCAATTCCTCAATATTCACTTAAAGGCAGATGCGCAAGAAGGATGCGTCTGGAGCTTGTTTGCAGCACCAAGAGACCCTGATGCGCTCTCTTCCTCTCTCTCAAATAAATAAATCAATAAACGAGAAGAATAGTCAGAAACACACAGATAACAAGGGCTGTCCTATCCTCCTAAGACTTTCCATCCCCAGGCTGCATGTAGATTAACCCCTCTCTAATCAGTAGATTGCTTTATTATGTTAGCAACTATTGACACAAGAGATGGCCTCTTAAGAGTGTCCTAGTAATGTTAAGAAAACAAAAATGGGCTGGAGAGATGGCTCAGCAAAGCCTAATGATGAGAGTTCATTCCCCAGTACCCATGTAAAGCCAGATGCACAGGGGCGCATGCACCTGGAATTCATATGCAGTGGTTAGAGGCCTGGAGTGCCCATTCTCTCAATCTCTCTCTCTCTCTCTCTCTCTCTCTCTCTCTCTCTCTCTCTGTCTCTCTCTCTCTCCTTGCAAACAAATAAATAAAAAATATTAAAGAAAACAAAAACAAAACATGGCAGTTCTGTTCACGGGAAAACAAGAGACCAAGATATTTCTTGCTTAAAATAAACTCACAGCAATAAATGGGTTTTTAATTGTGGAAAAAATAAGTAAGAGCATTGACTTATATGAGAATTGACTTATATACTTAAATAAGAGAATTCACAAATATATAATACAGGGCTCACTTGTGACAGAATAAGTACATTTTTGGGTTGGAGAAAACATTTACTTAAATATAACCATTGAATGCTCAGAGCTCAATATGGAACTGAGCTGTCCCTGGGGATTCTGAACATCAAACATCACAGAATGGGATCAGAACATAAGAAGCCGGGCCTGATCTGTAAGCCTTTTAAGAGTATGAAGTTGTTTAATCTTAGAAACAGGGCAGTTGAACTCAGAACCTTATATTTTAAGTAGTAGGATTCTATGCGGATCATTTCCTATCAGACATCTGTGACTAGTCAGGTATTGGCAAGCACCAATAGTGCTATTTGCTCAGTTATCCTTACTAGTTGTGTACTGAGCACCTAGTACTCACCAGATTGTACTAGGCACAGTAGTGAACAATGCCAACAGCAAGAAAGAAAGCTCCAATGAGCTCATCTTTGGGAGTTGGAGAAGGAGACAAGCATCAAATAAATAATAAACACAATAAATAAGCAGATTAATGTATTTTACACTGTAAATATAATTTCTAAAAGGAGAAATAATAAGGGTTTGGGGAGGACCAGGGTAGAATGTTTTGTGATGTTAACAAAGTGATTTGGGTCAGCTTCCTTCAGAGCATGACTTCAGCAAACATATAAAGTTGGTGGAGAAGGTCACAGCCCAGCTATGGGGGAGGACAGCACACTGAGACAGGGAAAAGTATTAGTCTAGGGCCTGGGGGTGTCCTGGCCACAGAAGCCTTAAGTTTGTTGTCAAGATTGCCTCACTCTGTTCCCACATAGCTTTTCAGGAGTCCTCAGGGGTGGACATTTAGTAACTATTACTGCTGGGAAGAGGCAGAGACTAGCAGAGGAAACAACACCAGAAAACAACTTGATGTCAGTCACATGTGCTCATTTATTACTAATTGGAAGCTCATTTTGACTCCTATCTCATGTGCCATGTTAAAAAGAATAATATAAAAATAGGCTTCAAATCGGTTAGAAAGTAGAGAGTTTTAAAGTATTTATTTATGAGAGGGTATGTATGAATGCATCAGGGCCTACCTCCATTGCAAACAAACTCTAGATGCATGCACCACTTCATGCATCTGGCTTTCTGTGGGTACTGGAGAATTGAACCCAGGCCATAAGGCTTTGCAGCCAAGTGCCTTTAACTGTTGCATCACCTCTCCAGCTCCCAGGAAGTGAGTTTTCAATAACAGAACCGAATGAGCCCAGTCCAAATTACCTCCCATCTCCACCGTCCACAGGGAGCCAGGCAGCTGCTGCTCTGCTGGCTGCTGCTGCGGGTAGTTAGACACTCGAGAAGATGTATAAGAAATAAAAACGGACCATCTTCATTCTGTTTAGACATGAAGTTTGCCACAGTCTTCAAGAAAATAGTTTTGATACAATTAGAATGAGACATAATGTAGAAGTAGGAGCATCACTATGAATGTATGTATGTAGCCTGGGCTACAGAGTGAGTTCTAGGTCAGCCTGGGCTTCAGTGAGACTCTGCTTCAAATAACTAATATTTTTCTATAAAACAAAAATTGCATTTATTGCTGGATGTGGTGGCATATATCTTTAATCCTAGCACTCAACAGGTCAAGGGAGGAGGATAGGGAATTAGAGAGTCATCCTGGGCTGCATAGAAAGATCCTGTCACAAAGAAACACAAAAACAAATATCACATTATATTTATTGCTACAGAATTCCGGCACCAAAACATACCCTTTCGAGGACAAAGCAATAGATACTTACTTCTTACATTACTTATGCCTATTTTATACCATTCATACATTCTAGAAACTTCTTTGCATAAAAATAAAGATCACAGCATAAGAAAGATATCCCAGGTGTTTGATTGTCAGAGATGGGGATCATAAAGTGACAGAAAACACAAGACTTTAGATGAGAAAGAAAAAAAAAACCCCACATCCTACAGGGGGTGGGGAATCATGACAAAAAAATAACTTGCAAAAGAATGTGGAAACTACAAGAGAAGAGGAATCTATTACTCACAGAGCTCAGTGATCCAGAAAGAAATTGAACCCAGATCTATGGGACTCAGTATCATAAATCTCTTTTTATAAAATATTGGGAGGAATGTCAATTGCACTTTATCATTGCTAGATGCCAAGCAAGCTTTATATAATTTCCTATAGTGAAGACCATCCATCCACCCACCCAACCAGTAAGTGTTCTCTAGGTACCTCTAGGCATGATGTGTGCTCTGGAGAAATGGCCTCTTAGGTGAAGACATGCTGAACTACCACCTGTGGGTGCAGGAAGCCCAACATTCAGGGAATTATTCACAAACGATGCTTTTGTTAAAGACTCATTTTCCAAATTGATTGCTTCCTTACAGTGCTCATTCCATTCTGATTATGGCCATTAGCTACTAAAAAGAGTTTTAAATTCTAGACTCCACACAAGAAATATTACTACCAAAGTATATTTCAGAGATATCAAATTTATTCTTAAAGCTATAACTGACATTATAATTAAAAGACATGTAATTAAGGAGTTTGATGAAGCTAGCCAAACAGTTTTCTATGTCAGTACTGTGAGTATATAGTCTCATTCAATTAGATTTTAAGTTGGTTACAGAAACTGAGTATTTGTGGTCTTCAGTGCAATAATGAAGCCCTAAAATCAAGTCAGTCTCAGGAAGCAAAACACAACATAAGCATTTGGAGTTATAAAAAAAAATCCAAGTCATATCTCACACAGTAAAACAGTATCATGTACTCAGAGGGCATGACCAGCATCCTCTGGCGATGTAATGACCAAGACATATCAGATTGAATACCAAATGCCTTATTTTGGAGATCAAAAATTGCAACAATGCAGAAAATTTCTCTTTCCAAGATCGGGTAGCCACGAAAGGTTTGGAAAATGATACAGTGACTATAAAGGCTTAAGAAATGGAAGCAGCAGAAAAATCTCCAGGAGAAAATTTAGTCATGATGGAACACATTTTAGACATAATGCTAATCTTCTGTAGGTAACCTATGGCTTATTAAAATGTAGGGAAGAGAAAAATGAATGTTTTGAAAATGAATGTTTCTATTCATTTTCTTTATTTTCCTCTTTAGCGTCTAAAAGAAAAAAAGATCTCGGGTGCTAATTCAGCCCTGAGGGTTCTCAAACTACATCTGCTGAGGCTTGGCAGAGGAAAGGGGAAGTTTAGAGGTACAGCCCCATGTTTGAAGGTAGACCAATCCAAATTGTGTTTGCCCTATAAAGTCACCCTGGTGAGGAGAGGCACACAGGATGACCCCCTGAGTGAGCAAGTGAGCTTGTGGTACTCAGCACCCCTTCCCCCACCTAACCACATTCCTGTCAGGAGAGCCTGGAGCTCTTCTACTCAACTCAGTGGGGTGATGAACCTTCTGCCAACGTGAGGACAGGAAAGGGGGTGGTGTTAGCAAGCAGCAGCATGTTTTGGATTCCTCTCTCTGGACAACTAATCTAGGGGCAGGAGGTGGGTGGACCACCTGGAATCTGCAAACAGCACCAGACTCCAGTTCAAAGTTGTTACCCAGCTAACACACACACACACACACACACACACACACACACACACACACACACACACACACACACAAACACAGACTTGATAAATGACTATTATGAATTACATGACTCCCAGAATGAGATCAAAATAATTGTTCCTTCATAACTCAATGTCAAATGCCATATGTAAGTCTCATATTGCTGAATCTTATCGGGCAGGGGGCAGTGCCAGCCTCCAGGCCTCCTATTCTCCCGTCTTTTCTATCAGCCCTCTCCTTGGCCTTGCTCATCTTCTTTTGCCATTTTTCTTCTTTTTCTTCCGCCTCCCACAAGTCTCGCAACTGAAGGGAAATGAGTGTTGCCCCTGAGCTTCTCCTAGCTGACAGTCACACACCTGACATTTCCCCTCACTTCTCATCATTCTGATATCAACCTAAGAAGGCCAGTTCTACAGACTGGGGATCAGAGGCTCAGTGCTAAAGAACTTAACCAGGACACAGATAAGAAGCCCGAAAATTCTTCTTTTCCTGTGTGCATCAAAGGAAATGCTCAGGCTAAGGGACGTAGCTTGGTGGTAGAGCTACAGAGGCAAGAATACACAATAGAGCACTGAGCAGACAGGGATCAGAAGACCTTGTAACCAGGCAGAAGAGGGCAGGGGTGAGTGCTGGCCCTGAAGCCTCCAGTCTCCATGTCTGGGCTACTTCTTCTGAAAGATGGTCTGCCACCTCCCAGCGCTCTGCTACTGCTGCAGCCCATTCATCGTTGCCATCGTGACTGGGCATCTATAAGCACCAGGCACTATTGCAGTGTGCTGTTGAAATACTCACTGACTGACTAATTGACTAGTGGAGCTGAAGTGTAAAACCGAAGCGCCATTCTTTAGCACTGAAAACCAAGGTGCATGAAGTCTGAACAGAAAATGAGAGGATTTTTACCAAATGAGAAATCACAAATGACTCAGCCATATGTAAGGCTGGGTAAGGTGGCAGCTCAGCCTCCCTTTGGTCCCAAGGATGCCACATGAAGTGCCTTACAAGCAAGTGTCTGTAGATTGACTCACTGGTTGGCAGGCCTAGGTCGTAAGCAGGGTTTATGAACACTTGGAAATTGTATACAACTGTTTCTGGCGAGCTAAGGCTTTTCCTAGGAAGAGCTATGATGATGCTCATCAAAAGTAGTTACAGAAGTTCTAGTCCTTCAGGGTTCACATCCCAACAACTTCACTAGTTGTGACGCCTTGAGTGAGTCAACGAATCTCTCAGTGCCTCAGTTTCTCATTTGCAAGGTGGGATAGAAATGATACCAATTCATAGGGTTGCTGTGAAAACAAATGAGTTAACGTGTATGTAACATCTGACACAGATTCAAAATTCCCAGCTGCTAATGCAATTCATAGTCTTAAAGGAGGGTTTAGAGTAGTCACTATGAGACACTGTATTACTGCTCTCAGAAATGATAGCTATCAGCTACTAAGGACTGCTTTGGCCTTCCAAAATACTTTAGTAGTTCAAACATACAGACAATAGTTCAAACATTCAGATAACTTCCTTAGTTCTTACAAAGATCCTACAAGGTGCAAGGTATTGGTAACTCCATTTTAGCCCCGATTAAGGGATGATTAGGTGATTAAGGGATGGCAGAGTCTAAAGAGTTAAGCTACTCATCCAAGGTCCCATGGGTGAGCGAGACACGGATGAGTCAGAAAGCAAACTTAGTTCTGACTTACTCTGAAGTTCCTTACCTGGTCCAGAACTAGATGCACAAATACAACTTCTCAAGGCAGGGAAGCCTGCAGTGAGTTCTGGCTCACCGAGGAACAAAAGCAAAACTCCCATAATTAAACCAAAGCATTTGTCTCCACTTCCACCAAAGCTATGGAAGTCAAAGGTTTTCACTTATCTACTAAGCACAAGGCATGGCTTTGGAAATACTGGAGAAAGTTCTCCATCAGGGCTACAGAAGGAAAGGAGATGCCTACATCTGAGGCCCTGGGCGGTGGGAGGGAGCAGATCACATTTTCAGTCAGGAAAAGGAAGGACACACTGGCAGGGCCGCCATGGGAATTTCAGTTTTGTGTTCTATTAACAACCTTGATTATATGTTCTTTTCTGATTGCTTTTTTTTAAAGGTAGTGTGTTAGACAGAATGCTTATCCAATATTTCCTGTTTTTCTTGGACTCAAGATTTTATTATAATAAGAGTGAGTCAGAAAGGGGACGAGAGAAAGAGAAGGAGGAATAGGGAGGGAAATGGGTGGTCTAAGCACCTCTGTTTAATATTTGTGATATGTGCTCAGCACCTTCTGTATGGGGTGAGCTCAATAAATGTTTGGCAAAATGACTGAAGGAGATTCAGAACACTGATTGTCTAGGAAACCAATGTGGGATCCCGTGCAATCACTATGCTGCCTGTATAGTGCATGTAGTTATATGCATATATAATTGTATATATGCATGTAGTTCCCTGAAGAAGCACCCACATGTTCAGGGGAGGCTATGTGAAACAATTTAGAAGTGCTTCTGGAATTACTTTCACATAAGCTTATTAACATAATTTCCCAGTTTGATGCTTAGGATAATTAATTGCTGATCTTGGATCTAAATGACTTTTGGCTATTTGGATTTCCTAATTATCACCGCTCATGACATTCTTAAAAAAGTGCTCTGCAGATAATGCTGACCATGAGTTAGTCTCTGAATGTAGTGTGTAGTCTGAATCCTATTTGTATATTAACTCATTCAATCCTCCAAGTAATCCCATGAGATAGTGTGGGAATTACCACTGTTTACAGATAAAGAAACCAGGGACGGATTGGTTAGCAACTTGCCAACATCACCAGCTAGGAATCAGAAGAGCCCACTTGTTTGAGTCATTGTGACGTCATGGCTGTGTCTGTGGTCATTTCCCTCTCTTACTTTAAAGAAAAGCTGAATTCGATTTAATTATATTTGAATTCTGTCTGTTTGTTTTATTAAAAGTCATAATTCCTTGACCCCCCCCCCCTTAGTTTCTTTCAGATAACAATTTTACAATTGAAGAACAAGGTTGTTTTTTAGACAGGTAGTGGTTTCCATCTGCTTTGAAAGTGTGGTATTAGAGGAGACAGATGACCACATCTCTTCTCTGCTCTGTCTCTGCCCTAGGAAAGCTGGCCTCTCTGTATATTAGTTCAGGAGATGGAAACTGTCACAGGCACCCCAGAAGTCAGGTGCCTGTTATTTTAGAGCTGAAGAAATAGAGATGCAGATAGGCCCAAGCAGAGCTAGCAAGAGTCTTTCTTACATCTTACAGTGGCAAAGGCAGTTTCTGTTTCTATTGAAAGAAATCAATCCACCACATCTATCCAAAAAGGAGAAAAAAGACTTAAACATGGTTCTTCTAAAGCTCGATCATATTTGTTTAGGAATATAAGTCCAAGGTAGATAGGAGAACTGGAGCCCCTCAAAGAGAATTCAAGCCTTGAACTATAGTTGCTTCATACATGCAAAGTATAGATGCTTCAAGACATGAAAAAATAAAGCAGAGCAGGAGACTGAAAATGCAGAAGAGAACACAGCTCTCAAAAAGGAGATAAAGATGAAAAAACACCATAGATCAGTAATAAAGAAACCAGAGACTCCAGAGTACCCTGATGAATCAGGTACAGCTACTGAGATCTTGTGTGCACTTCCCTTAGTCTTTATCAAGCAATCCTCTGAGTGCTCAGAGTGCTTTGCACCCTGCTAGGTGTAGGGGACAAAAGTCAACCCTGCCAGGTTCCTGTGATCATCCGCACAAGAGGTCCTCAGGACAAAATGGTCACTTTCACTTGACAGTGAGGAGATAGGGCATCTGGAACAGCCGTGAGGCTTGTCTGGGACACTGAAGGAGCTCAGTGGGCCTGTCCTGTCCACACCCATGTGCTGTACTTTTTCTGCTATATTGAAGCTGCCCTCTAGTGACCTAAATTATTCTAAAACAAAGTAATTAAATAGATGTCCAGAGGTGCCTGAGAATGAAGGTGGAGGCCCTGTATGTCATCCCAAAGGAAGTACAGGGCAACCAGACCCAGCTGTCTCTGTGGGATTTCTGGACATTCCCCCCCCCCTCTTTTGGTTTTTCGAGGTAGGGTCTCACTCTATTCCAGGCTGACCTGGAATTCACTATGTACTCTCAGGCTGGCCTTGAACTCACAGTGATCCTCCTACCTCTGCCTCCCAAGTGCAGGGATTAAAGGCATGCGCCACCACGCCCCTGCCCCATGTCTCTCAAATTCAGAGCTGCATTCCTTTGTGGGAGGTTCAGGTCTCACTCTAGCCCAGGGGGACCTGGAATTTTTCTATTTGTAGCCCCAGGGTGGTTTCCAACTCATGGTGATCCTCCTACCTCAGCTTCCCCAGAGTTGGGATTAAAGGCATGTGCCACCATGCCCAGTTCAGAGCTGTATTGTCTAAGCCTTCCATCACTGTACCACATTTAAATATAATGAAAGTAAGTGGCTAGGATGAAGGCACAGTTGAGTTAATCATGGGTTGAAAAAAGGAGGCTGTAGTGTTAAATGGAGGCAAAATTAGTGGGCAAGGACATCCCTTGGGTCTGGTTCCATTCACGTACTCACCCACTCATCAGCATTTCCTGAACAACAGTGACCCATAAGGGCCCATGGGTTACAATGGACACCAAAATGTAACATGCAGCTTCACCTAGAGATGGGTTTCTTGCACTGTCTTTGAAGGGGACCATTGGTAGACAGCCTTCAACTGTCCAAATCTCTTTCCAGATCTGCTTTAGCTGTAGAGAGCCACCTTGTTCAAAGTCCTGTCCTGTCCGTGTATGGCCCTTAACAGAGTACTGATGGATATAGAGGTGTAAAGTTTTCCCTTCAGCCAAATTCAATGGCCAAAAGATTATTCTATCTCCAGACTCTTCCTGGGATCAGTTTGTCGCTGGACATTCAAAATGGTACAACTCTCTCTCTGCTCACCATTTCCCATAGGTGTTAAACTCGAGGTCTCTGTTTAGCAAACATCTGAGATTAAACCTGGAACTGGAGTCAGCCTGCTCCATAGAGAAGCATTTGAGAAAAGGAGGGCTAATGTCCTTGCACAGTCATAATCGAAGGCAAAAATTAAACATTTGAAGGAAGACTTTGCTTTCAATAATGAAACAGCCTGCCTCAGAAAGCAGTGAGCTCTCTAAGAGCGAGGAGACATTGTTACTGTTGAAGGGTGTGTGCCAAACATGATGATATTTTACTGGTGTGTTTCTGTTCATCCTGCTGGTAGCTAACACTTAGCATATCACCACTGTTATTTAAAAATTAGTAATTAGCCAGGCTTGGTGGCGCACACCTTTAATCCCAGCACTCGGGAGGCAGAGGTAGGAGAGCTGCTATGAGTTCAAGGCCAGCCTGAGCCTACACAGTGAATTTCAGATCAGCCTAGGCTAAAGTGAGACCCTATCTCGAAAAACAACAACAAGAATTAGTAATTAGACATTTTTAAAAGGGAACATCATGGATTCAATTGGTTTTAGGACTGACTTTGAAAATAAAATGGGGAAAAATTCCATTTTCTAGTGAACTCTCCTAAATAATCTGAGATTATTTATAATACAGTGGCAGAAATTTACAGTGTCCTCTGAAAGGCATTTGCCAGTTTTCCAATAACAGAAGGAGAATTTGAGTTAGCTACATGCCTTCCCAGGACATGACTCCTCAGCTCTGAGCTGATATGCCTGTGTCAATGAGTCACAGCCGGTGGGATCTGAATGGTTGTGATGGGTACACCTTCTGAGTTAAACACGTCAATACTTGCTCTCTGCTTTCCTGTTCCTCCACCTCAAGGCCTAACACGGAGATATCTGCTGGTGGTAAGGAGGCAGCACCCTGGGGAACATGGAACAATGATGAAGATTTTCCTGGGATTTTTGAGTCACCGACCATATGGGCTCCCTACCAGCTTTGGCTGTAGTGTGGGAAAGAGATAAACCATTTACTCGCTTTAATTCATCCTTATTCCTTTTACCTCTGTTAAATCATCTCAAAATGTGGTCCACCTTATACAGACGTGAAATCCATAACTAAAACTTGGTGACTTTCATTGTCTGTCTATGAGTGAGTTATATTAACAGAAGACCATGACAGGCTAAGAATAGGAATTAACATCCTTGATCTAGGAGCTGATCCCTATGTCATCCCTTCCTCTAGCTTGTCCTGGATCACATTATATTTTATGTCTACTGAAAATCAAGGGCCAAAGTGAGATCTGCGTTAAAATAGATTTACCTAACTAGACAGGAGGATTCTTTTTAAAAATTCCATTTTGATCTTTTCATACAAATATGTAACGTGTTTTGATCTTATTTCCCCCGATTTTATCCTCTAATATCCTCCTCCCCTGACCTTTCTTTCTCATTAACCCCTATCTTATTTTCATGTCTTCTGCTTTTAACCTGTCACAACCGCAGGGTAAGAAATAGTCCTTGGTGGAAGCCGCGGGCTAAGGAGGATACTGACAAGCTAAAAAGCAGGCTGTTTGGTGGAGGGTTGGCTCAAGAAGTGATATGAATAACCACACTTGGACGGCCAAGTCTTATCAACTGAGAGGAACACTGCGGTTTGACAGCCCTGGGCCTGAGGTCAGTAGGTGGGCCAAGCTCATGCCACTCATGGCTATAGAGCAAGAACTCTGAAGAATACCACCAGTGGGAGATTAAGCCTCAGGAGGCCTTGAAAGCACAAAGGCCAATGCTCTGCCTGTGCAGACCTCAGTGCGGCGATGACCACAGATCCTCCTCACACACTTGGGAGATGATTCCCTCCAGGTAGAACACTAGCCACTTCATGAGACGCTATTTGGGGAGGAGTCTCCAAAGGGTGAGAGAGCCTGCCTGTTCCAAGTCTTCAAAGCTAAGTGTAGGGCTGAAGAGATTGCTTAGTGGTTAAGGCGTTTGCCTGCAATGCAGAAGGACACAAGTTCGATTCCCCAGTGCCCATATAAAACCAGATGCATAAGAGGGCACATGCATCTGGAATTCATTTGCAGTGGCTGGAAGCCCTGGCACTCCTATTCTCTCTGTTTCTCTCTCTCTCTCTTTCTCTCTCTCAAATAAATAAATAAATAAAATGTTTAAAAAAAAAAGCTAAGTGTAGCCACCAAAGGCCACTGATATGCAAAGGAGGGAAGCAGCCACACTGAAGACAGCTAAGGTGGACACTGGATACTTGTGCAGTACAGACTAACCAGCAGCATAAACCACAGGAAAGACACGTGTCCAAAGATCATATCAAGAACATATATCATGACCAAGTTGGTTTCATCCTGAAGATGCAAGGATGATTCAACATATTCTAATCAATAAATATAATTAGTAAGGACATAAATCACGTGATCATCTCAATAGACAGAAAAGGCCTTCAACAAAGTTCAACCAGCACGACAAGAGCTCCGAAGAACCTAGGAATGGAAGGGACGTATCTTAACATAAAGAGGGCTGTCTATGATAAATGTGTGGCCAGAATTATCCTAAATGGTGTAAAACTAAAAGAATCATTTCTAACATCAGGAATGAGAGAAGGGCGTCCCTTCTTTCAGTCTTATTCAATATTGTGCTCAAAGTCAGACAAGAGGAAGAAAGGATACAAACAGGGTTCTGGGGAGATAGCTCAGCTGGTCACCTGAGCTCAATCATCAGAACCCCCATACAAAGAACACCCACATAAAAATCTAGATATGCCTGCAACCCCAGAACTTAGGTGGGTAGAGACAGGAGCATGCCTGGTCAGCCAGTCTTAATGAAAAACAGAGTTTTAGGGCCAGAGAGTGGGCTCATTAGTTAAATGCACTTCCTGTGCAAGCCTGATGGCACGGCCTGAGCAGGCCACACATGTATATAACACATCCTCACTCACACATACATACATACATGCATACATACATACTATGGCTACACCCACACATCAAAAACAAAATGAAACCCCCAAAACACAATGGCCAGAGCCATGAGGGAAGGTTCTGATTCAGCCCTGACTGATGTGGGTGGTACTGGAAGACAGCACTGATACATAAAAGTCTGGAAACACTCAAAGTTGTAGGGATCATTTGTCATTATATGAACTGAATTTCATGTCTGCTTCTGGAGAGACGGTGCAGAGCCGAGCTGTTGGTGGCCTCTGTGGTATATGTGGCATCCTGGAGGAGGTCAGGCATAGATTCTTAGCCACAGACTCTACTTCAGCACACCCAGAACTGTGCTTGCCTGTCCTCAAGGAGCACCTGACAGCTCATTCTCACACTACATATAAAGTGTGACAAACACGGGATCACAGCAGTGAAAGAAATATGTCTTCCCTGGAGAGGGGACAAGTAAGGAAGCGGAGTGGGAATCAGGAGCTGGGCGCAGATCTTCCATGTTGGTGCGGGGCTGTCACACAGAAACAGCCTACCTGAGTCCCATTCTCTGGACAGCCTCCTTTGCTTCCATTAACACGTTCTCTTCAGAAACTTACCTTACAGTAGATTCTGAGGACCCCTGCAACCCTCTGCTGCTGCCCTCACAGCAGTGTATCAGGTTGGAGGTACACACACCATGTAACTGAAATGCTCCTATTCTTTTCCATCCAATGGATCCTGCCTGGCCTATGTTCACCTGCTTTCCGAGAACTTCCTCTATGTTTCTGGGCCTGTTGTAAGTTATTTCAGGTACATTTGTGACAGGTTAGGGTGACTGGGACCCCAAAGGTAACCAGGAGTGTCCTTGGACTAGGGATGTCCTTGGACTCGGGGTGTTCTTGGACTTGCTCTCGAAGTCACTCATCTCTTGCCTTACCTGAGCCCCTCCCCTTGAGTGGGAAGGGGCCTCTTACTAGAGCTCAAACCTAATCCTGAAACTGATTGGTCAAAGATAGACCAACCAGCTGTCTCTCTGGCTCAACTGGCCCAGAGGATAGAATTACCTAGAGAAGGAAGGATTTCTCTCTTTTCCCTCATGGCTGCTCAGCAGAGAGACTTCTGAATATCCTGACCTAGGTAAGGCCCCCGTACCACAGATACCAGGGCTGTGGTGAGGGGCCTGGGGCTTCTTTCCCACATGAACCTTTTGTCCTTCTTTCTCTTGCTGGGTTGCCCAGCACAGATCTTATAGCCGTGGCTAAAACCTCCCCCAGGTGCTCTCTCCTCACTGGTGGTGGAGATCTCTGTAGCTTCTCCTTTCCTCTTAAATAAAGCCTCCCACTATACCTTATCCTCTGGTGATCTATAATTTTAATTCTTTAATTTTATATGACAAGAATCCAGGTACTCTTAAATTTTAAGGTTTGTTGGAACTACCTGGGGACCCCAACTTTCCGTTCCACATTCATTTGTCTAATTGCGTGGACTTTCTTTCATTGACTCCAAGGAATTTCCAAATACCCACTCAATTTATTATGCCCTACAGAGAAAATATAAACTTGTTTCTGGCATTTAAGTAGATTTTTTTTGGAATTAAGAATATGAGAAGAGAAAATTGATTTGAATGACATCAGCTAAAAAATGAAGTGTAGGGGGGCATTTTACTTAAAATGAGAGAATCCTAGGCCCTTATGTGAGTTTCAAATCTGTACCTTCAACTGCAAAGGAGGAAAAAAAACTCTTTCATGCTTCTTGTCTCAGGAATTCATATCAAGGTCAAGGTGGGTTTATAGTTAAAATGACTGGAAATACCATTTGCTGTAGGTAGTTACTATCAACAATCACTTTAATGCCACCAACAGTAGTGACAAAGGCCACTGTAGGCACTAACCTCTAAAGAAGACATCTTTCATCCCAGGCAGGCAAAAGTGTGTTCTCAAAGGATGAATAATTATAACGCTTTCAAACAGTTCCTTGAGCTATTTCCTGAAGCTCATGGAAATGATTCAGGATTTATTAATTACTCTGCTGGTGTGGGTGGGTGGGTGGGGCTCCCTAAAGAAGATGCCCAGAGCATCGGCTGCTGGCTTGAGTTTTCATGTGTTCAGAGCTGCTGTTTGAAAAGAGGGATGGCACTGATCATCAGATAGAGTGGAACTCAGAATTCAGCAGTTGAAGCAATTAGGTAGAGAACAGGGTAATGAGTTGGGGAGATGGCCCACACAGAGCAAAGGAAGCACAGATCGTATGGAAAGGCCAATTGCAACAATATAAATTGGGTGCCATAAAGATGAGAGTATTTAAAACTATTTGATAATATAATGAGGAATATAAAATTTTAAATCTAGTTAACTATATTATTTAGTTATTTACTATGATTTTGGAGCACCACCAGGAAGAGCTTACTTTTAAAAACTATTTCATTTATTTTCAAGCAGAGAAATACAGAGAAAGGGGGGAGGAAAAGAGGGAGAGGGAAAAAGCACCAGGGCCACCACCTTGTGGGTCTGGCATATGTGGGTACTGGGGAATTGAACCTGGGGCCTTAGGCACTGGAGGCAGGTGCCTTAACTGCTGAGCCATCTCTCCAAGCCCAGAGCTTACTTTTTTAAAAAGAAATTTTCTTAGTTTTCCTTTCATGTGTTTTAATGAAGAAGGAAATGGATATGCGTTTTTGAAACCCTCTATAAGTAATTTGTGAACCTCATATACTTTTTTTTGAGGCAGGGTCTTATTCTAGCCCAGGCTATCCTGGAATTCACTGTGTAGCCTAGGCTGGCCTTTGAACTCAAAGCAATCCTTCTACCTCAGCCTCCCTAGTGCTGGGCTTAAAAGCACGAGCTATCATTGATGCCAACTCTCATTTCTTTTTAACTATTAAGGTGCTTCAGAAGTCAGCCAGGATACTTTTTGGTTATTTCTTTCTTTTATAATGTTTGCAGGAAAATAAAAGAAAACAAGATTCAATACCTTTTTACCATCTACAAGTATAGGAATTGCAATATAAAGTAGGTGATACTACTCAGCTAAAGTGAGCTGATCAACGGCAAGGGACTCCTAACTAAAATGGGGACCTTAGGCATCTGTCACTGTCCAACCTCACCAAAGCTTAACACAGGAGCGGCACTCACCACAGGAGACGGAGAAAGGGCAATGTTGCCTATTGATGCCTTCAGTTCATCTACCGTTGCAGCATTCTTAAGAATGTCTTTCGATTGCAAAGGTTTGATCTTGATATTGAATTTCCTATGTGATTCTTCTTCCTCTTCCGATTCGCTTGAAGAATAGAAGTGCTTTCCTTTGGTAGGTAGAACACTGTTAAAGACACTTAGCTCGTTCTTCGACAGGGAGGAATGGATGTGTACAGACAAGAATTGCACATGGACAGAGCAAAAGTAACTCCAGAGAGAAAAAAATATCAAAGAAAAACAAAAGGAAAAGCTTAGAATTTATTTGCCCTTTCTCAGAATCAGGCCAAGTACTGAGTTCAACATTCTACGTTTTCATTCGGGTGGTCATTTGTGTGTCACACTTGGCTCATACTCAGTACTTATGCACTTTCTCACTGTAGTCGAGGGATACTTTAAGGACCATCTGAGAAGAGTCTTAGGGGCTTCAGAGTATGACATACTCTGTGCAGAGATGACTGCAGGCAGAGAACAGCCAGAGCTATGCTCCAGTCATGGCCACATCAGGTGTGAAGGGACAAGCCAGGACCCACCATTTGCACAGCTGTTGTATATAGCACACTCTTCACTGTCTTCTCACTGCCTTTTCTATGAACATATCAAGGCAAAGATATTTTCTTGCTGGTCACCAGGCTGTTCTCTGGGTTACATAGTCGTCTCTAACAGCAGGAGTAGTGCATGAGGTTATTTTATCATCTTTGTATAACCTGCATTTAGCTTACAGTTTTCTGTGAGAAAATACAACTTAAAATAAAAATGAATAAAAACATAAAAAAATACAAAGAAAGGATATAGCCAGGTTCCTCGGGTCTGATGCTGTAGCCTTCTTCATCCAGCTCAGGTGAGTTCTGTAAAGAAAGCACATTTGAAGCAGTTACTACCCTGAAAGGACAGCAGGATTGCTTGCTTTTGTGGTGGTTAGAATCAAACTTCCCCATAAACTCATGTGTTTTGGATGCTAGGTACCCAAGATGGAGCCTTGCTGGAGGCGATGTGTTGCTGGGCTGGGCCTTGAGGTTTATTGGCCCCTAGCTTTTCAGTGCTAGTTGGCTCACTCTCTTGCTGCTGTTTTCTACCTGCTGTGGCAGAAGTGATGTTCAGCTTCTGCTTATGCCATCTTTCCCCCGCCATCATGAAGCTTCCCCTCAAGACTGTAAAGCCAAAATAAATCCTTTCCTCCCATCAGCTGCTTTTTGGTTAGGTGTTTTATCCCAGCGATGACAAGGTAACTGCAACACTGCAAGTTTCCCTTCTAGAATGTTCTACATAAGGATATAGGCCGGTCTTTTCTTTTAGGGGACTGAGACTTACTTTTGGAGGTGGATGCTAAACAGTATATCTTTAAATATTTACTCAAGTAGGAAAGAATGCAAAGCCACATGAATTGAAAGGAAGGAAGCCTCGTGTGGTTTGAAGAATCATGGAGGCTCTTCAGGACAGACAGGAGAGGGGAAGAGCTGAGCTGAGACACCAGGGCAGTTCAGGCAGGGAAAGCAGAATGGCGGGACTACTCAGTGGGGGAGTGGGCAGCAGGCCATGGGCTTGGGCAGGAGCTTGGGCAGGAGCGCTGCAACTTCCCAGTCAGGTGGTAACTGTTCTAGGTAAATGGAGGCAGGGAGAAGGAGACCTCATTTATGACGTGTACCAACTGAGGCTGCTAAGAATATGGCCCAAGCTTGGGATTGAGACGGCAGGAGCCAAGGAAGCTTATAGGATGACTGGTGACTGGTTCTTGGAGAAAGAGAAGGAAAGCTTTGAGAAGAATTCCAGGTTTCTGCTTTCCAGTCTTGGGAGACGGGGCTGCCAGTCAAGCGAATTATACTGGCACACAGCTAACATTTCAAGGAAAAAGGAAGACGTCATTATTGAGTATTTTACACCTGAGTTACTATTAGAGGTATGACACACTGTCCCACTACATAACAACCCTATGTGGAAAGAGTGATCCCCACAACCAGGAGGAAATGACATCAGAAATCAGATGATAGGTCAGCATGTATGTAACTTGGACCTTGACTCCAGGCATTTTGAGATCATATTCTCAGCCTAAGAGGAGAGGAAGGTGACGACTGCAAGGGTGGGCCTGCTGATGGTGAGGTTGTCAGAGGGACAGCACGACTCTGATACAGAAACGATTTACGCGATTAGAGGTCTGAACGTGGTCCAGATTCGTTCCAACAAGCTGCTTCGTTATGATTAACATAACATAGCATTTGGTGATGATGTCAATTGGTTGTGGGTAGAATTATGGGGAAAGTTTAGGTCTCCACTCAGATCAACCCTCATCCCTGGAAAATGGGAAATTTGCACCATGAGGCTATAATAGTCACCAGGAAACCAAGGCTTTCACTCTCAGAGCTGCTGAAATAGAGCCAGGGCAGAGACACCTAGAGCTAATATGATAAAAGTATTGTTTTGAACATAACTATCCACTAGGTGGCTTCCTGGATTATGTAAGAGATTAATTCATGGCGTTGTAGCTATTGCATTGGCCAAAGTAACTGTTTTTAGTCACACGCAGCTGGAAGCCAGGGGTCGGGGGTGGGGAAGCGGGTCTTGAACCCAGGTTCTTTGCCTCTCTGTCCTCGGAAACATACCAGGCATTTTATAGAGAGTCTTTCACTAATTTCTATATCCTGCTACCAACAAGAGTGCCTCAATTCATGTTTAAGTTGTAAAACACAAAGAAAAAAAACCCACATTTTTATACTTACATATCTTTCCCAATCAATTTCTGCATAGAATCCATTTGGTGCCCCGTTGCTTTTTTTCTGTAATAAATTCAAAAATAAATTTAAAAGGCACACATTTAAATTAAAAAAAAACACCACAAACCACAAACAATGGAACAAATACCACTTAACTCTGATTTGAATTTACCAACAGCTACCAAAATCCAGCGCTGAAAAGACAAATGAAAGCATCTTTTTACAAAAGCACATGGGTGTGAGTGAGTGGTGAACGGAGATACCCTGGCCTGCATGGAGAGCCTGTTTATGTATTTCGCAAGACCGAGGAACCTAGGTGTTGGGATATTCATAACTAGCTTTTCCAATTTTACTCAACTACCGATGAGTTCATAGTTCGCACTTCTGATTTCAATCTGTATACTCTCAGGGATAAAATATTTAGCACACAGAGCGAGGATATGCCATGAGCAACAGCAGACCTCAGAAAAGCACATATCAAAATGTTGGGGCATGAGGCTGGAGGACAGAGCCTCTCATTTAGCATTCGCAGATAAGGACACTTGGATTACAGTGAAGGTCGCTAACACAAAGTTTCACAAATAGTGGGGAGTATGATTTTACATTTACATATACAGCATCACCTTAAAACCCAGTACAACCATTATCATTGATTAATGCTTACTGAATGTTGACTGGGCATGCCAGGAGCTGGCTCAGGAGAGGTATATAAGGCATGAGATATAAGCAATGTGCTCTAGCCCTCTCTCTCTCTCTATGAGGTGCCATTGAGCTAGAATTCACCAAGAGACTTGCCATGTTCTATAGACCAGTACCCAGGAACATGGGGCTTGGCTCTCTCTCTCTCTCTCTCTCTCTCTCTCTCTCTCTCTCTAGCATTATTTGTTCACAGGCAACATCACTCAACAAGCGCTGCAGTCGTATTCCTCCTGCTTGGTACAAAGGTTGCTTTACCGATGTGCATTTTATGAAGTTACTGCTGAGGATGCAGTCAATTCAATAACTGTCACTTAATAATAAATATTTTTCTTTCCCTGGAGACAGGCATGGCTCCTATTTTCTTTTTGTCATATGCATTTTTAAAGTTCCTGCTGGACCAAACTAGTTGTATGTTATTTCGCTGCAGAATGTTCTAACTCCTTCTTAGAAAGTATATAATGAATATTTAACTTATAATAAGGGACCTCACAAACGAAGATGATTCCAGAGAATTAAAAATTTGTGATCAGCACAGCACTATCATCAGTTTACCTTGTAGTTTTTATACTATTTTTTTTTGAGGTAGGGGCTCACTCTAGCCCAGGCTGACCTCTGTCTCCAGAGAATTGGGATTAAAGGCATGGTCCACCACACCCAGTTTACCTTCTAGTGTTTAAGAAATAAAACGGATTGTTATCCTAAAACCAGAGATTAGAAAATCTTTCAAGCTCTATAATCTGCTATCTCAATTTCCACAGAAACCAGTGGAAGAAGGAGATAAAGGAAAATCACAGGCTATGCAACCTTTCCTCTTAAACATTTAAAAACAAATTCCAAATCCAAGTAATAAGTTATAACAATGCGTGGCTTTGCTCAGGTACTCAACACACACACATACACATACACACACACTTGGCTTTATTAGAGCAATTGGCAATTGAGTTTCATTCATGCCAGTGTACTCATACAAATATTTTTGGTTTCACAAGGGAAAACTACCACATTAAAGCTAGGCCAGCTTCTGACTACAATTCTTTTGGAGAAACCCAACTTGTGTGTTTGTGTGCAATTCTTGCTTTTAAACACTGAGCAAACTTCAGTGCATAGGATTAACAAACGTGAAGATAATGAAATGCATGGTTCTACTGATTTGCAAGTGGAAATCTTTGAAGAAGTTTTATAGCATGAACTTTAATAGTAAGTATATGACTACTATTTAAAGGTAAGTGACACTCACAAGGATGCTCATGTTTTAACAAGTATTTCACTTTGTTTAGTCTATTCTTATTTTGAGGTCATATGATGGGTTAAGTCAATATGACAACAACTGTGTTCAACTACTCATCCATTAAAGTTCTTACTTTTCGTTGTGAATGACTCTCTGTTCTGATCCTTGGGTGAGAAGTTCTATAAACACATGATGTACACCCCCAAATCATATCTCTCCTCCACCAAAGAAAATTCGATTTACTTTGCAAATAATCCTACAGGACAGAACTGTCCAATAGAAGTTTCTGAAGATGATAATGTTCCACATTTTCCAATATGGTAGCAATTAGGTATGAGTGGCTATTGATTATTTAAAATGTGGTAAGTAGGACTGAGAGATTGAATGTTAATTAACAGCTTCATGTAGCTGCTGTATTAGATACCACAGCTGTACTTACTGAGACTCTGACCTTAGTATCAGCATCCTTCCTATGATATCCTTTGCTCACAACAATTATTCCTACAGGGTAAAGTCCTGCCAAATTCCTGATATTGTTGGATAGTCCTTACCTTATCCCAACAAATAATGTTACTCAGTTTGCATGGTGATATTTATATTACAGCCAAAGCCTTCTTACAGAGAGAGATTCTGTTAAAATTTTGAAAGCTGTCCTCCAAGACAGAGAACAGAAGTCTACTAGGCCTGATCATTCTTTAAAATAATATTCAGGTATCAACACATGAACTCCATGTAGTTGATTTAAAAACTGGACCCAGATAGTCAGGAAGTAATTTGGAGATTCATAGAAAACAGTCCTCCTAGGTTGAAATAAGTAAAAGTTACTGTGCTTTCTGAATTTTAAATTGGGCAGGTACTCACTGTTTCTACAACCCCTTGGAAATTTTACACTAAAATCTGTTTCCTTACCGAAACTTTTTTTCCTCCTTCACGAGCACAATCTCCTTTGCTATGGTAGGGTGGTTCGTGTGGGCTGGGCTGCTGGAATTGATTGTTTTCATGTAAAAAAAAGCTGTTAAAGGATGTTTTTTTTTCCCCTTCAAGACACATATAAAGCATCACATGGAGTCAACAAACACACCACAGAAGAAACAATTTCTAGGCCAAATTGTATAGCCTACCAATCTTGGCAGGGTTCTTTAAGCAAAGAGTGACTTTGGGGCCCATAATGAGGCTCTATTCAGCAGGCCAGCTTGGCTAGGCCAAAAGGAAAGGAGAAAGAGGAAGATAGTCTGGGGCACCCAGGACCATGTATTCATTCAAACAGAAATTAGTTAACAAGTATAGAACAGACACCTAGACACACAAGAAGAGACTGAATAAAAACAAGTGTGTTTCTAATCTGAGTCCACAAAGCCTAGCTCCTGTAGGTTTTCCCCTGATCAAAGCCTTCTTGAGGGATGCTGATACCTGTGACATACAGGTGACAGTTCCAGACACATGACCTTCCCTCCTTGCCTGTTCAGTGTAAGCAGGAAAAAAAAACCAAAAGAACAACAGCAACAACAACCCCCCCAAAAAAAACCCTTTGTAGCAAAGATGGTACCCCTGCCACCCCTATATACTGGTGGAGGAGAATTAGAACTAAGTGGGGAAAAAGTTGGAGTGCACTTTACACAAATTAAGAGTTGGCCTCTGACTGAGAATGTGCTGTCACACACAGTTGCTTGAGGTCTTGACATTGTGACAAATTCTGCCAACAATGGGTACACTTAGCCAGTGGGCAGCAAGGCAAACCCACCTGCACACATGCCAACCAGCCAGGAAGTCTCTGTAGTTTGAGAACCTGAGCATGTCACCCCATCAAGGCTTTGTGCAGACGAGCTGTGCACGCTGGCACCTGTAGCTTGTGGAACCACACTGAACACCTACTTCTGGTCTTGAACTGCCAGCCATTTGGAAGCTATCTCAGCCAAACCAAAGTGGTCTGAGCCCAGAGATTTCAGGGCCTTAAAGAAATTAGTTTGAGTGTAGAAGAAAATTTGGTTGAATCTCTAAAGACCAATAACAAACACACATCCAACCTACTGCAACTGGTTTTCAGTATTTGGCAACCAAGTTTTTGAAGGAACTGTGAACAGTTTCAAATGGCCAAACTAGCAGCTGGCTTATAATTTCGAACCACCCATGAAGTTACACATCCTGTTTTTGAGAAAAATGCACTGACTTACTTTGAATGGGGCCTTTTTCCAGACTAGATCCATGTTCTTTTAAAAAAAACTTTAAGAAAATAAAATTAAATAATTTCTCTTTCCCAGTAATTAAAATCTCTCGTATGTATGGCGCTTTAAGGAGTAGAGAAGACACAACTGCTAATAGGTACCTTTCTGGGTCTTGGAATGGTGTAGGTCAGGAGGGCTCAAGATGCCCTTGATCTAGAGGAGGTGAGTCTACAGAATGACAGCATGTGTTCATGGTCAGCTGCTGTCAGATACCATGGCACACCTTCCACCAGATTTTTACACGGTACTCCTCAGAAGGGCAGAAAACAGTGAAACAGCAATGGGGCCTCAGAGACAATGAGTGTGGGATGGGGGCGCATATTGGAGAAAGAAAAAAGACAAGACTCAGAGTGGGAGAGAGACAGAAGCAAGAAATTGCAATCCAGGTGGGGAACAGCAAGAGCAGAAAGCAGAGTAGCTAACAGAGCTTTGCAAAGGTTGGAATGAAGGGACAGGAAGACCCGGGGAAGGGACCAAGCCAGAAGCAAAGAGAAGACACAGAAGCAGAGAGTACCTGAGACAGAGTTAAGGAGAGGGCTCTGAGCCAGAAGCAAGAGGTGAGGAGAAGCTGAGTCTTCTGGGTCTTTTTTTTCCCCTGCTGAATAGAGCCTTGATTATAGTGCTACCCAATGTCTGATCAATTTCAGTCTATTTTCTTAACATTTCATAGCAAGAATCGCAGGAATGTAAAAGGTACCCCCAAGCTAAAGGACTTGTGTTAAGAGCAAAAGAAAAACTCCTGCTGTCACTGCAATTAGCACCCATTAGGTATACTGTAATAAATGTTGATTTTTCAAAGAAGTATTTTTAACCATCAAGTTTATTTTAATTCCCACTCCAGCCTAGCGAGCTTAATGTGAGTCCATTTTCCCCCCAGTAACAGCTGTTCTTTTGAACATTTGAATAACCATCTGATTTGGCTTGGAAGGAAGTCATTTAAGAAGCTAGGGCAGAACCTCATAAGCACAACATGGATCAGTCTAAGCTGTCCCCCCGAGGCTTCTCAAAAAAGAGAAAAAAAATTTAAAAAATCCTGCAGCCAGTGAGGAGTCAGTTTCTGCTAAAGTGGAATACGGTTCAATTTACTCCTTCAGGCTGTAAATTCTGGTATAAGTGCTTTTGAGACCATTCCCTATTTTTGAATTTAATATAAAAACATATTTGCAGCCCATCTACTCAAGGGGAAAGCTCTTTCCGTTTTATTGGATTGCAGTTCCTTTATGACTCTGTGGCCTCCTCTGGAGAAGAGCATTGTCATACAAGGAGCTTCTACATCACTGAATTGGGAAGAAAGCAGCGGTTGATGGCAGCGGTCCTGTGGGGATTATCTGGCTTTCCACCCACATCACCATGACTAACTAGTTTGCTGTGTGTTCTGGACCAGGGTTGAGGTGGATGCAACAATTAAGTCTAACTCAACCAAAACTACACTTATGTTCCATGCAACTGCTAGAGAAAATTACAACAATGAGAGGTCTGAAAAGAAGTCATCCAAGTTATTCCAAAACAGAGAAAAGGAAGAATGGAGAGAGAGAGAGAGAGAGAGAGAGAGAGAGAGAGAGAGAGAGAGAGAGAGAGAGAGAGAGAGAGAGAGAGAGGGGGGGAGGGAGGGAGGGAGAGAGAGCGTGATTGGGCTTTAGAAAATTTATTTATAGCATACATCTCGTCATGCAAGCCCACTAGAAATGATTATTTAAATACTTACCATTCCATCTCGATCTGGAGAACCTCTATAATAGAAAGAAAATGATAGCAATTATGACAGTGAATCATTCTTGTTGCACAGACTGAAGAACCACATTAAGAATCATTAACTCATCCTTGCCCTCCCCCGTGTGCCCGCTGCAGTCAACCTGGAGAACAAAAGCCATGGGCTGCATGATCTCTGAGTGTGAGGTCAGGGCATGTACTGGACCAGGGAGGCTCTTATCGAGAACTGAAGCCCAAAGACATAAAGCAAGCAGTGCTGTGGCTTGGTTCCTCTTGTGCACTTAAAGAGTCTGGCCCAGGGCTGAAGAGATGGCTTAGCGGCTAAGGCGTTTGCCTGCAATGCAGAAGGACCAGAGTTTGATTCCTCAGTGCCCATATACAGCCAGATGCACAGGAGGGCGCTTGTGTCTGGAGTTCATTTGCAGTGGCTTGGAGGCCCTGGTGCGCCCATATTCTCTGTCTGCCCCCTCTCTCCCTCTGTCTCCCTCTTTCTCTCACTCTCTCAAATAAATAAATAAAATATTAAAGAGTCTGGCCCAGTCTTGCTGGCTCCATTTAAAATTGCTACAAGGCACATGCACTGGTTTGCTCCTCCTTCTGAGTTGTCCTCAATTGTCTTTTATAAGATGAAACTGTTGTGGTATCTTTCAATGTGTTTGAGAGTTTATTTCTTCATTTCCATCTCCTTCAATGACGAGAGGAAAGGAGAAGTACTTGTGAAGTATTCCTCTCCTTCTCTGCCTCTTACATTCTTTCTGCCCCTCTGCTACTGAATTTAGAGAGAGAGAGCTGTTCTGTGGTACCAGGCACCATGCAGTGGTGCTGCGGGGCAGGATGAAATCTGGAGGTTCTGACTTAATCACGTCAGGGTTCTGTAAGATGATATGTACAGTGAACTTACAGTATTTCCTGACACATAGTGTTGAATAGAGTTTCTTTCTTCAACTACGATGTTTCTCCACTAGGAAA
Source organism: Zapus hudsonius (assembly GCA_004024765.1). Taxonomy (NCBI): domain Eukaryota; kingdom Metazoa; phylum Chordata; class Mammalia; order Rodentia; family Dipodidae; genus Zapus; species Zapus hudsonius. The sequence goes on from PVHP010001098.1 coordinate 110,180, forward strand.
ACATCACTGCTCATGTGCAGCCACACTGGGCTGTGGAATAATGTAAACAAATTGTTGTTCCTGTGGGAAATTGCACTGGATAAAGTGTTACAGAACCTTGCTGGCTCACTTTCAGAGTGCTGCAAGGGGCGATGCAGGCTGTGGGGGACCAAAGTCATCATTAGTCTTATCCAGTGGTGCTTGTAACCAACCAATAAGCACTATGGGCCCATTGGTGCAATATGCATGCCTCTTATGTGGGTAATCAACTGCTCTCTGTATTTGAGGCTTACTTCATGGGAAAGTACTGAAAACCTAGTCAAAAGCCTATATTCTTTGGGTAGGATACGTTCAGAGACACTTAAACTGTGTGGATGCAAGCAAGCAGTTGGTGTGGAGAAAAGAAGGTTCTAGAGATCAGCCTGGCTGTGGTGGGTGTTCAGTCTTGGTCTAGGTACATCAAGAGGGTATCTAAATCGGAGGTGGCTTACATCTAGTGAAATGGTATTTCAATTTAAAAAATGTGTGTGTGTGTGTGTGTGTGTGTGTGTGTGTGGACAACTTTGGGGTGTCGATCCTCGCTTTCCATCCCCTTTGAGATGGGGCCTCTCTTTGGTTCTTATTAGCCTTCCAGCCTTCAGGGAAAGCTCCTGTCTTGCCTGCCACCTCACCACATTGGAGTCTCATTTCAATCCTTTGCTTTATCTGTTGATGGACATGGTGCCACTGTCTTCTCACCTGGAGGCAGTAGGCATGGTGCTCTAGTGCCAAACTATATGGGTTCAACCAAAGCAGATTTACTGCTGAAGAAACCTGGGCAAGTTACTTCATACTTTGTGTTCCAACCTCCTTATCAATAAAGTAGCCATGATAGTAGCATGTACACTACCAAAGCCATTAGGGGATCCAAGGAGTTGAAAAAAAGTGAGGAGCCTCTTGGTTGTGAACCAGGACACAATGGTAAGACCCTATTGCTGAAGACATCACATTTTTTGGTATCAGGACATAGAGAAATCAAGCTGGAATTAAGCTGGAAGTTTCCACCCTGCTGGTTCACTTTCATAGCACTGGAAGTGCTATGCAGGGTGCTGGTGGAAAAAAGTCATCAATAATCTCACCCAGTGGTAGACAGACCCTGTGTGCTACAATACTGACCTGGTTCAATAGTGGTAGAGTGGTATCACTGTTATGGGGTAGTCATCTACTTCTTGATTGGATCTGAAACCCACCCCACAAGAGAGCATTCATGCCTGGTACTATAAACCCAGTCAAAAGCCCACGGTTGGGGAGTCATAAGCTCTAGGAGGAACCCTGCTACTTCTGTTTTGCTAAATTGATGTATTGCCAAATTGCCTTCTAAATATTTATGTTTATAACCACAGATTGGTGCTGCTGTCAGAGTGATGAAAACAAGAGACTGTTGAGTGCTCAGCCCTAAAATGGGGCTTCTATATCACTCTTTCCAAGGCTCAGAGAACATTGTGGAAAAGGGGTGTTGTGGTCAATCTTTCTTGTTTCTGAGACAGAGAACCTGACAAAAAGCAGCTGATGTGAGGAATGGGTTCATTTTGGCTTACAGACTTGAGGGGAAGCTCCATCATTGCAGGGAAAATGATGGCATGAGCAGAGGGTGGACATCACCTCCACCACAGCACTGCAAACAGAGACAGGAAAGTGGGTCAAAAACCATCAGGGGGAAGCTGGCTTATAAACCCCATAAATTCATCCCCTAAGACACACCTTCAACAAGATTCAAGTTCCAAACCTGCCATCAGCTGGGGACAAGCATTCAGAACACATTAAGTTTGTGGGGGAAACCTGAATCAAATCACTAGAAGCGGGCAGAGAGAATGTAATGGGGAGAAGTTCTGGACATGACACAGCCATTGCATTAGTGAACTCACAGCAGCGGTGGTCACCTGTACATGACTGGCACACCAGATAAGGCTGGTCAACCTTCTGTACTGTATGGGGAAGGTTTCATGAGTCTACCCCTCTTTGAGTTGCTATGACAATGTATTAGTCAGGGTTCACTAGAGGAACAGAATCAACACAATGAATTATAGCAAAAAAGGGGATTTATTGGATAGCTCAGGGCAGTCCCACAATAGCAGTCTGCAAGCCTGAGCGTCAAAGTACTGGTAGCTGCTCAGGCCATGTGGCTGGATGCCTCAGCAGTCCCAATCCAGCACCGAAGGAATTTCCTTCCTTCACTGCCCTCCCAGGAAGGGAAATTTGTTTCTAACTCCTCTGAACCTCCTTATATTCTGGCCCCTATTGAGAAGGTTAAATTGAGAGCTCCAACATTTGCCACATATACATATGTAATTGCTTTAACTTCTTAATTTTCTCTGTATTAACATGTAGTGGCCTTCTTTATGTATTCTGACTATTTGGAACTTGAAGTTTACTTTTAAAAGATCTTAGAATAGCTATGCCAGCTTGTCTTGGTTGACATTTACTTGAAAGATTGATTCTATCATTTGAGTTTTAATCTGTGGAGATCTGTGCAGTTAGGTGTGTTCCTTAGAAACAATATAATATTAGATCTTCTTTTCTTAAGACTCAGAGAGGCTTTATTAGATTAAGATAAGGAAAGAGAGAGAGTGAAGAGAGCTCCTGCCATGTGAAAAGCAGGAAGGGGTTAGGGAGCTCACATGGAAGTAAGGGTCTCCACCCATCTCAGCCCAGGCAGGTTGAGACAAGGGGGTGCTTACCAGAGCAGGGACTTGGGGGTTCAGGAGAGATGAACAGCCGTAAGTGGCCTCTAGATCTTCCTTTTTTAATCCAGTCAGCTAGTCTGTGTGTTTTTTGGTGAGCTGAGGCCATTTACATTTAAGGTTATTATCAAGAGATGTTTACAAATACCTGTTATCGGATTGGCTGTTTTTCTGGTTGGCTGGATTGTTCTTTTCTTCCCCCTATATCTATTAGAGATTTCCTGGCTTATTGTGTTGGACATGATGAATTCCTTCCTGCTGTAAAGTTTATTCTTTCCTGTGATCTTGTGGTTGAGACTGTCTTTCTTTCTCATTACAGTACTCCTTTGAGCTTCCTCAGTGCTGGCTTGGTTGTCATGAATGAGCTTAGTTTGTACTTATCTTGAAATGCTCTCATTTCAGTCAGTTTTAGAAGATAGTTTTGCTGGATTTAGAATCGTGGTTGGAAGTCTTTGCTTTCATGTCTGAAAACACATCATTCCCTGTTCTCCTGGCTTTCAGGGTTGCTGATGAGGGATCTGATGTTATTCTGATGTGTTTGACTTTGTGAGTTAGTGTTTTTCCTTAACACCTTTTAGTATTATTTCTTTGCTTTGTATTTTTTTCCTCTTTTTTTGAGGTAGAGTCTTGCTCTAGCCCAGGCTGACTTGGAATTCATTATGTAGTCTTTGGGTAGCCTTGAACTCACAGCCATCCTTCTAACCCTGCCTCCTGAGTGCTGGGATTAAAGACGTGCACCACCATGCCCGGCTTGCTTTGCATTTTTGACATCTTGAATATGATATGACCTGAAGAGTTTCTTCTCTGCATGTCTTCTTGGGTACTAAATGCCTCCTGCCCAGACACCCATTTCTCTCAACTTGTGTAATTTGCTAACATTTTACATTTAACATTTAATAGAATGTCTATGTCTTTCTATTCTGTCTCCAGTTCTTCTTTGACCCCATCAATTCTTAGGCTTGGTCTCCTGAACTTATGCCAGAATTCTTGGAAGTTTGGGTCATGCCTATTTATTTTTTATTACATATGTGTTTGAATGTATGGTTTTCTTAACCTTTCCTTTATCCCTGATATTTCTTCTTCTGCTTGGTCTCGTCAATGCTTTCTACGATGCTTGTCATTTGAGTGTTGACTCATTTCCAACATTCCTCTTTGAATCTTTGTCAGACGTGAATTTCTTTTCTGAAATTTTGCCCTGTGTTTTGATTCTTTTCCATATACTTCTGCCCTTCATTCACTACACTAACTTTCTCACTAAAGTTCTGAATTGATTTTCTTTCTGCATTGGTCAGTGTGTTTGAGTTCTCTATGTGGTCATTGTTCATTTCTTTGGTATTTCCACTATCTCATTCATTACTTTTGCTTTTCAGAACTGAGGCCCTATGAACTTGGAAAGTGTCATGCTGTGCTTGCTCTCAAGTGTGTTTCTTAGCTTTGGATGGATGGGTCCTCAGGGATTATTTTTCCTTTTCCCTTTCTTCCATCCATTCATTTTGTGGGAATCACCTGGGTGAATTGTCTTCACATGAGTTCCTCTTCCTCACTACTATTTTGGGGAAGCAGACTATAGTTACAAAAGCCATGATTTGTGAGTAATCTAAATTAACATGCATCAGAAATACATGTTTAACTTGTCTGCTTTGTATATGCTGCCAATAAGGTTTAGAGACTTGGGCATCAGGTTAGTTTGAGGGAAATTTTGTTTATAGTGTTTTTTTTAAAAAATATTTTTTAAAAATATTTTATTTATTCATTCTCAAGCAGAGAGAGAGGAGAGAGAGAGAGAGAGAGAGAGAGAGAGAGAGAGAGAGAGAGAGAGAGAGAGAGAGAGAGAAGAGAGAACCAGGGCCACCACCTTGTGTGTCTGGTTTATGTGGGTCCTGAGGAATTGAACCCAGAGCCTTAGGCACTGGAGGCAAGTGCCTTAACCACTGAGCCATCTCTCCAGCCCTTGTTTATAGTGTTTGAGAGCACAAATAATACTTAAAAAGAAGAAGGGGTAGGAAAAAAAGGGAGCTGAGGGAGTAATGTATAAATGAATATAGTGTATGGGTTAGAAATTCGAGAAATAATAGAGAAAATAATTATAGACTAGGTATAGAAAAAGAAAGGATAGTGTCATGGTTTGATACAGGTGTCCCCCACAAACAATTGAATGTGTTCTGATAGATTGATCCTCAGCTGATGGCAGTTTGGGTTTTACAACCTCGATGAAGCTGTGTTGTTGGGGGCGAGCTTATGGGGTTATAAGCCAGCTTCCCCTTGCCAGTGTTTGGCACACCTTCCTGCCGCTGTTTGCAGTGCTATGGCAGGGG
>PVHP010001099.1:0-79702 GCA_004024765.1 Zapus hudsonius
TGTGTGTGTGTGTGTGTGTGTGTGTGTGTGTGTGTGTGTGTGTGTGTGTGTGTGTTGGGGGGGGCAGGGGCTTTTCAGCTCAATTCAACTAATATTTATAATCCAGATGCTATGCTAGCTGCTAGTAATGCAGTGATGATTAAAATATGTTTCTTGTGCTCTGTGAGTCCACCATCCCAATAATGAAATATTATCCATGTGAGGAATGTGATAGAGGCAGAAAACCATGGGAAGAGAAGTTGGGTTCATTGTGGGAGGGTGAGGCATCAGGGAAGTTTTCGAAGAGATAATGTCCTAAGATGGTAGAATTTGAGTGCAGTAAATTAGAAATGTACAAATTAAGGCATATTTTCACCAGAACTAAATAGATAGAAATTGTTTCCATATAAGTAAACCCTAAAGTGAAGAACATTCACTGATGGGCAACTCATACTGCTCATTAGTTCCCTAACATTCCTGGGGAATTAGGAGGGTTAAACCGATGAACTGAAATAAGAGAAATGTGGGTGAAGTACAGTTTCCATTCTGAAGATTGATAATTCAAGACATAGCTGGCTAGGATGAGACAGAGCCGAGGGACAGCTAGATGCCTTGAAAGTCAGCATGGCCAATAGAAGAATCTCGTACTTGAGTCTTGGAAGGAACAACATTTTTGTCCTGGTCTCAGACCTAAACCAAGATTGCCATTGCAGTTCCTTTGCTCCCAAGTGCATTCAGACCACCTCACACAAGAAAGAAGATGCTCAGTAACCAGGAACTATCTTCCCATGGATCTTGGTGAACCTGACAGGTAAGAAAGGCATAGACTAGGTATTCACAGGAAATGCACACTCTCGGACTTTACACAACATGGGAGTACACATCCTCAACAAGCTGCTTCAATTCAACTTTACTATGGCTTCAATGAAGTTATTATGGAAACAACGTCCAAAGGCTTATGTCCCATGCAAAACTATTAGCGGAGCACCACTTATAAGCTCCATTTTCCAAAAATGTGCAGAACATTTAATGATTAAAAAATAAATTCCAATAAGTAGTGATAACCCATAATATGAGCTCTGCAGGGAGAATTTTGTAGGTCTTGTTGCATAACATTGTGGCGGTTTTGTTTGAGATACAGAAATTAGAATCATAAACCATAAGCATTTCAGTAACTACCACTTATTCTCTCTCTTTCTCTCTCTTCTTTCTTACCTCTCTCCTTTCTGTAATTATACATATCAAAAAAAGATAAAATAAAAAACCTAAATCAACTTAGAGTCTTGCAAGAATTTCAAAGGAAACATAAACATGGCATGAAATAAATATATTAAGTATGTTAAACCATGGCATTGACCTTGTAAAATCAAATATTACCTTTGAATGATAAGAGCAGAAGAGATTCTGTTTAATGAAGTAAGCCAGGCAAGGCAAAGTGCCTATCGCTACCTCTTTTAATTGTTTTATCTTTGAATTCCAGAATCTATAATTTGGAATCCACATTTAATGATAACATAAATACCTCAATCAAAGTTAAAAACAAAACCTCCAAGTACATTCCAAAATGACCAAAATATATGTTTACTGGGTTATTTGCTCTTTCATGGAACCGCTATTCTAAAAGTGTCTGTGTCTTTAAAATTCTATAAAAGTGTCACCCAATAGCATTAAGGGAGGAGGGAGTGGAAGAAAGATGGAGTGAGTTGAGAGAGATCCCAAAACTGCAGAATCATCAAGACAGTATTTAAGTCAATCTGCAGGTGAGTGTTTATGAGAGGAAGCAAAAACTCCTTGGTATCACAGAGAAGCTTCTTTAGTTTGAGTAATTTCCCTTCCTAAGCTCCTTTTTCAAGAGAGTTACAAAAAACACATTAAGTAAACCATTGTTTAGCTCATCACTTTCTTACCTGTTATCCCACGGTCCGGAAGGTGGAGACAGGTGGATCCCTGGGGCAGACTGCCTAGTTAATCTAGTGAAATCAGTGAGCCCTGGGCTCACTGTATCCATCTCTAGCCACGAGGTGGAGAGCAACTGAGGAAGGTACCCCATGTCAATTTCTACACACACACACACACACACACACACACACACACACACACACACACACAAAGTTCTGTCATCAAAGAAATTTGGGAAACACTTGTTTATAGCTCATTCCAACACACCTCCTGGTGGTTCATTATCTCTGGAACTTTTAACCTTTTTTTCAATTTTGACTTAGGGTTACCCAAACTTATTTGACTATGCCTCTTTCTATAAGACATTATGAGTTTTGTCTGGCCTTTTCCCCCAAGAAAATCTATTAAATTATATAGAACTTTTGCTCTATGGAGAACATTGAACAGCATTTTAGCAGCCTGTATGTGGTTACATTTATGGTTAATTTGAAGGATACATCAGGAAAGGCCTCTCTTGACCTCCTGTTCTGATGCTGAAAATGTCAACTACATGGCTGAGAGGCTGTTGGACTTTTGAAGTCTTTGTTTATAAGCAAATATTTTAGGAATAAAACATTCAAAGCCAAGAGACATCAGTCGTTGGTGCAGCTGGTGGATGCATGGGCCTAGGTGGGCTCATGGCTGCCCAATGTTCATCCATTTCAAAGGGGGCTGAGAGGCTGCCAGAGGCAGCAAAAAACACATGCTTTGTACCATCACTATAGTCTCTCCACACTACTAATTCTCTACCCTTAAGTATTGTCACAATGTGTGGTTTCTACTACTCCCAAGAAGCCTCCAAGCCATTACCTTCCAGGCCCTCTTTTGAATATCCACAAGGCATATACCTACCAAACAGATCTCCTGAAGTACCTAAATGCCATCTTTATCCTCTACTGAAGAATGAACCGTCTCTGTGACCACTAAATCACTATCTTACCATAGCATTTTGACAAGTGTGTGTGTGTGTGTGTGTGTGTGTGTAGGCGAGAGGTTGACACAGGGTGTTTTCCTCAATAGCTCTCCAACCTCTGGTTAGAGATGGATACATTGTTCCCAGAGCTCACTGATTTCACTAGCCTGATCCCCTCCTAAAGCAATATCCTACCAGCTTCATTCTTCCTTGGGCTCCATCATTCAGTCTTCCTGTGAGTTCTAGGCATGTTCCGCCTCCTTTATTTTCTTTATTTTCTCTTTCTATGTCCTTCCTCACTTCTTCTCTAATCCTCATCATGCTTGAAGTTCTATTTCCCCTTAAAAGACTTTTAGTAACTTCATTCAGCACTGCTCTCTCTCTCTCTCTCTCTCATCAGTGTTGATGGCGTTATTAAATGCAGTTAGTAAGTGATTCTGTAACTTTTGTTCTCTGTTACAGTGGTATATGTTTTGTTCTTGTCCTACCACCCACCCTTCTAAATATAAATCTCTTTAGGGAACAAATCTTGTCACCATCTTAACTTATATTCTCTACTATATTAATCATGTACTGGAAGCATAAGAGATACTTCCTCAGTTATTGCCTGGAATGAAAACAAAATGATAATTATAAATGATTCCCATGCAACGAGTAAAGAAAGCCAAATAGGAATTCCCTTGCTCATACTTCATTTGCATGAATTTAAAGATATTCTCTACTAGGGGTATCTAATTCCATCTTTATATTATTTTATAATTCAGATCTTTCACCATTTCAGTTTACCTTGCCAAAAATGAACTCAAAGACTTATTTTCTGTAAGGATAGAAATGAATAAATATGCATGAATTGAAGGTTTCATATCTCCAAAATCGAAGTATGCTGTATCGACTCTGAAGTGAACCCCAATTATCTCTGCTTCTTAATATTCATGCCTTTCCATAATTCCCTACTCTTGAGTACTAACAGGACCTGAAATTGGTTTCTAGCCAATAGACGCTGACCTAGGTGTGGGACCTCACTTCCTTGAACATGTCTCACGAGCTGACACTATGGCCTAATTATCTTGCATGCTTTGATGAAATTAGTAGTGATCTGAGAGATGCCCACAGGGCAATGAAGTGGAGATGGCCTTCAGACATCAGTAAGCTAGGACGCTGAGGCCTTGGGGTCAATATCCCTGCAGAAATGGAATTGTGTCAATACGTAGGTGAGCTTAGAAGCAAATCTTTCCTGGTATGAAGGGCCATGAACAGAATGGGAGGAAGCCTGACCTCAAGAATAATTGCTCAGGCCTGTATCTCCCTGTCCCAGTTATTGGTTCCGTCCCACACTGAGCTGTTGATCAAAGAGACCCATGAGGTCACCAAAATGTGACAGACATCTGTCTTAGCTCTTGAATACCTGCCCCAGACCTAAGGTAAAACTCTCTTGTTCAAGAAATCATAAAGTGTCATCAAACAACACCAAGAGATCCTTCTAGATCCAGAATGGTAACCAGTTCCCAGATGGTAGCATGTGTAGCACTGGAAGGTGTTGCATGAGCTGCCAGAGAAAATTGGTCAATTATATTTGAAGAAAGCAGAGACCACAGATATACAATATAGACAGTTGTTACAAGAATGCTGAACACACTGCTATATGGAAGAGACCAGCAAGTCAAGAAGTGCTCATCTGTGCAATAGTGGCACTAAACCGAGGAGGGTAATCAACAGCTTATTGATTGGCTAAGAAACCCACTCAGTGACAAGGAACTCTTAACTGGAACTGGAATCCATGGCATAATCCTATGAGGACCAAGATCTGGGGCTCCTAGGGGATATTCCCACTACCAGAGAGCTACAGAGAGGCAACACCCATTAGGAGCTAGACAAAATAGCAATGTTGTCTCATTTAACCTATATTGATCGCACTCTCCAATGGAGATTCTGTCTGTATTTTCAGAAGGCATTGAGAGAGCCAGGGACAGCTCAGTTCCACCAACAAGTCATTGGATGATGGCTGACATTCTGGCAGGAGATAAACCACACCTAGCCTTCACACAGGGCCCAAATGAAACCTAAGAGAAAAAGATGAGACAAACAGGAAAACAATCAACACAGCAAGTCTGATAACCCAAGAAATGTCAATGGAGATAGATACCAATGATACCCAACACAGCCCAGGGCAAAGATCCAGAGATACTTAAGTTCTCAACAATAAAGCAGTATTAAAACTCACCCACTATGACTCAAGGAACTGAGCAGAAGAGGGGACAGATAGAATGTAAGAGCCATGTTGGGGGAGTGTTGCAGTCAGCTTTCTAGTTGCTGCGCAGAAGAACCCAAGCAAAAGCGGCTTGTGGAGGAATGGGTTTATTTGGCTTACAGACTCGAGGGGAAACTCCATCCTGGCAGGGAAAACGATGGCATGAGCAGAGGTCTGGACATCACCTCGGCCACAGCACTGCAAACAGCGGCAGGAAGGTGTGCCAAGGGGAAGTTGGCTTATAACCCCCATAAGCCTGCCCCTGACAACACAGCTTCATCGAGGTTGTAAAACCCAAACTGCCATCAGCTGAGGATCGATCTATCAGAACACATTCATTTGTTTGTGGGGGACACCTGGATCTATGACAGGGAGAATATCCAGAGACATCGCTCCCCTCAGCAACAATGCAACAAAAAAGGAGGAGAAAAAAAAAAGGAAAAACTGGCTACCTCCGGTGTGGTTCATACCCTCTATCCTATGGACAGATTCAGAATGCGCACCAAGGAGGTACCCCAGTGGGTAGGGGACAGAGAAGAGGGAAATGGGGACACATTCACAAGATTTGCTCATATAATGTATATACTTATCCAAGCCTTCAGATGAGACCCAGGCCTGACTGAAACCCTGATGGCTTCCCCAGAGAGATCCTGAGACCTATCATCTAGTAAAGCTGCCCAAACTCCTGACTCACAGATACTATGAGCTGACAAATAAATGTTGGTTTCCTTCAGTCAACCAAATTAGTAGTAACTTATTATGCAGCAATGCATAACAAATTTAAGGTGTTAAAGAAATTTGTGTACAATTCTTTCAATGGCTGATATAAAGATGTACCTACTGTGATAGTTTGAATAGATGTCCCACAATAGAATTTATTATAATTGTATTTATTATAATTGTGAATTGTTTCCAGCCTTCTGGCTAGAGGAGGTGTCACTTTGGCCTGGCCTCCTGGGATCTGGCCCTGAGATACTTCTAAATTGGATGCAAAATCCTAGGGATACATATGCAAAAGAGTAGCCAGAACTCAAGTCTGGCAGTCCTGTTGTTATGTGAGTTACAATGTTATAGTTGCTTGCTTTCTTCTGGAGGTGCTGGGCCTCTGTCTTTCTGCTTGGATCTGTGAAAGGGGGTCGGCCTTTCCTTAACTTCCCCTGGATCTGTTACTTCAATAAATACTTTCCTCCCCAAATTGTGCCTGGTTTGGAGATTCATCCCAGCAGCGTGTGGCTGACTGCACCTACCAAAAGAATTAACGCAAGATACAAATATTCAGTGTGGACTCCCTCCTACTATAAAAAGTCATGCAATAATAAAAAACATTAAGATTTTGAGTGATGCCTGGTAGAAAACTGAAAATATACACAACTGTAATTACAAAGTCGCATCACTGTGTTGAAAACTTTGGACCCAGCATTCAAAGATGAAAATTTGATGTAGGCTAGGATTTGGTCATGGTTGTAGAGTGTCAGATGTCTCTGTCACAGTCACAGTATTTTATAGAGACAATGGTGAACATTTCGTGTACAAGTATATACACTAATTGGAAAGCATCTACTTGCTAAAAACTTAACGAGAGAGGACTAAAGGGATTCTCTATTAAATAGAAAAATCATTAATTAGGAAAAATATCTGTCTTTTTAAGTAGGTTTACAGCTTACATCACTACTTAATTGGTTCTTTGTTTTGCTTTGATTTGGCTACTGAAAAACCCTATGAATAATCTGAATTTCTTTTTTATCCATATTAACTATTTATTGACAATTTTCACAAGTATAAACAATATACCATGATCATATTCCTCTCTCCCCACCGTCCCACTTTCCCCTCCCAACCCCCCTTCAGTGAATCCCTTCTTTTTTTTTAATTGTCCATAATGAGTTACATTATTTAATGGGCAATGCCCCTCTTCCCCATCCCCAATTGGCTGGATATCCTCCTCGGTGGGCTATTTGGATCAGTCCTTGGGGCAGGGGACCATGGATAGCCTAGGAGTCAGCCCGGTTCTTCTATGAGGCTAAACCAAATTGGGTACAAAATCCTCACGAGCATACTGTAAAATATTGAGGAAATAGTGGGTGTCATCTGGCAAGAGGGGCCATGAGTAGTAGGGGAGAGAGTCTAAGCCTGTGAATAATCTGAATTTCTTAAGAATTTGGAATTCATTTGGTGAACTGGTGCCTCCTAGACTTCTGGATTTCAAGAACCAGGAGAACAACTTTAAAAACAAAAATAAGGCAGTTAAATGTATGGATAGAGAGAATGTAATGCTACAGACAGCAAACTTCATTTTGCTAGAATATTATACAAAATAATTCTGAAATGGGGTGATGGTGCAGCAGTTAAAGGTACTTGCTTGCAAAACCTGTTGGCCCAGGTTTGATTCTCAGGTAACCACAGAAAGCCAGATGGTGCAGGGGCAGGAGGTCCTGACATCATGTCTCTTATTATTATTATTATATTATATTATTATATTGTCTCTTCTCTCTTTCTTTCTCTCTCCCTCCCTCTCTCCTCTCTTTCCTTGAAAATAAATAATTTACAAAATTCTGTGTGCTATAATTATTTCACAGAGAATAAGCAACTGAAGCACAAATAGCAGTCATAATGTAACAAGGTGATGATCTAGGGGTTAGAATTTAGATAGCGCCAAGCAAAAATTCTAATATGCCCCCAAATTTAAGGAGTACCCGAGTTCTTGTCTACAAAGTTAAAGAATTAAAATCATAGACAACAAGATAGTAAGGTATAGTGGGAGGCTTTATTATTTAAGGGAACATAGGGAGTTACAGAGTTTTCCAGCCACAAGTGTGGGGAAAACTCATGTCAGAGAGTTTAACAGAACTTATGTTGTTCAGCCAAACAAGCAGCAGAAGAAAAGATAACAGGGAGCTCCCATCATGAGGAGAGGTTCATGAGGGAAAAAATCTGGAGCCTTCCCCCACCCCAGCCACCGGCTGGAATGTGTAGGCTTTACCTTCCTAAGGCCAGGATATTCAGAGGTCCTTCTGCTAGCCTGGCATGTGGGGGAGAGAGTGCTTTTTTCTAGGAAAGTTAATTTAAATTTTCCCCAGGTGAGTCAGAGAGACAACTGATTGGTTCATATCTGACCAATCAGTTTTAGCACCTAGGTTTCAGCTCTAGATAGACACCTCCCACTCAAGGGAGGGTGTCTCTGGAGCTGCCTGACCCATCACAATAATATCAAAATAAAAAGCAGACATTTGATTTCAATATATTTCTAAAAATAAGAACATTTACATTTTCTGTATTTTTCTCTTGTCCTTATAGTTTATCACAGCATAAACATGAAGTACAGAGATGTTCTAATAGAATAAGACCGAAGAACATTTTTTCTTTTTCTTTTTCTTTCTCTCTCTCTCTTTTTTTTTTTTTTTTTTGCTTTTGGTTTTTCAAGGTAAGGTCTTGCTCTAGCCCAGGCTGACCTGGAATTCACTATGTAGTCTCAGGGTGGCCTTGAACTCATGGTGATCCTCCTACCTCTTCCTTCTGGTGCTGGGATTAAAGGTGTGCACCACCACACCCGGCTTGAAGAACTTTTGAACACAACAGTGCATAAACTATCCTAAGAGGTTTAGCAAGTCCTAGGTAGATTCTTTTCTTTATAAAATCTAGATACCCAGGAGCGTACTTTCAGTCCTTGTGAAATGTAGTGATTGCCAAATTCAGCCATTTTAATTAAATTAATCTCTTCACCCTGTGACTTGGTTGTGGCTTCTTCCAGGAGGACAGTACTGGGAGGTGGAGGTAATTTTCTAGCCACCACCCCCCCACCTTGATCAAGGTATTATTGAGCCTTTGAGCAAATAACCAACCCGTGGAGGCATCCATGACAAAATCTGAATGCTGTGTGGGAGAACACCACCTCCACAGGTTAGATCCCTCCATCACAGTCAAAATGAAATCCTCTGAGGATCAGTAAGTCCCCAAAGGCCAGTGGACTCTGGAGAACTCTCATCAACTTCTCGTGGCTGGATAGGTATCTCAGCATCTGAAATCTCAGTGAACGTGTGCGTTGTTTGGACACCAATGTTTATGCTACTTGGAAAAGCATCACAGAGCTTGACTGGAGAAAGTACCAGCATCTCATGGACCAAGCTCCCCTCTAGGTCTTGGAGGCACCCTCTCATGATATCTCTGGGCTCTTTCAGAAGCTTCTGGAACTGTAACCAAAGGAAGCATGCAGGCCTCCATTGAGGAAAAGAGCAGTTCCTGAGACAAATGTCAGGGCTAGAATTAAGCTGATTGGCACACATTAACATGTACCATAATAGTGTGTTTCTCACAGTGGCTCTCTCCTGCAGTTGGCTCATAAAGAATAATGATGGCTTACTGACGAGAAGCAGGGACTCAGCCGCTTGATAACATTGTTGAGCTGATGGCTTGAAGTGGCCCCACTGTTGTCTGCATTTGGCTGGAAACAGCAGCCATTCACTCATTCAGGCAGGGCGCAGCAAACAGACCCACAGCCATGCACAACAATGTCCATTTTGGAAGGCTTAAATAAAGCATTCTCAGCCATAATTTCCATTGTCATTCTTCTCCTACTGTTTATTTAATATGGCCAGGAGTGGGACTGTAAACTAATATTATATTCAAGAGCTTCACACAGCAAACACTGGGGCTGTATTTTTCCAGGAGAGGATTACCAAGCTTCCTCCAGAGGCAGGCACACAGCCACCTGCCTGATTAAGGCAGCCCTTTCTGGGGAAAAGAACATTGCCACGGAAATAATGAATTAATTTGGCATTTCCTTGGGTCTCACTCAGCACGCAGTGTGCTTCCCTGAGCATGAAAACAGCACATCTTCACAGAATTGGTTCTCCAATGATGTGCCGTCATCGAAAAGATCAATTTGAATAGACTCAAACCCCAAGAGGGCAATTCAAGACATAAAAGTTTTCTTCCAGAGTCAAGACAGATGGTCTAACTTGTTTGCAAGTCCATGTACAGACTTCGATCTGTGTCTGGATTTCGGCTGATAAACTCTTTCCCTCTCTCGTGATGTATATGTAAACACAAGTCCACACAATTATGGGTAGCTCTCCATACACCAAGATTTCTTGCCCCATCAGCTAAAGACTACTGCTTTTGAGGTGATTAAAAAATGTTCTATAGTATAGGAAATAGAAACATCAATAAAGGTATTAAATGTGACTTGTGCCTGAGAAGCTGTATTTGGACTGCTGGGAGAAAGACAGAGACAGAGAGAGAGAGAGAGAGAGAGAGAGAGAGAGAGAGAGAGAGAGAGAGAGAGAGAGAGAGAGAGAGAGAAACAATGGATGAAAAATGTCATTGTTACAGGACAAGGTTGATTAAAATGCTGGTTAGTGGGACCTGAATTAGACACAGATCTGAGAGGATCCAGGCCAGACTTGGTGTCAAATAACCAAACTGGAATCCAAGTTTAAGTACAATTATCTGATGGAGGGTCAAAAGCTATGTGTCAAAACAAGGCAGTGCTAATTCTAAAGAGCTAAGGAAGGGCTAGAAGTCCTATGTGATAACATGCTGAGACAGGAGGCTGGAACTCTACACAATATACAATCCTCACTAGAAACTAGAGTAGCTGTGGCTTCTTCCTCCTCCTTCACCTTGTTCTCATTCCACTTCTCTTCCTCCTCCTCCTCTTCCTCCAACCCCTCCTCTTCTTCTTCCTCTTCCTTTATTTTTTCTTACATCAAGTACTATTACCTGTGAATTTTCCAGGTTAGTTTTGCTTGCATCTCCCTCAGAAACCTTCCTGTCAGGAAACTGAAAACTTCTTTCTAAGCATATTCAACATTCTTAACCTTCCCGTGCCAATCATGGTTGATCAATATACACAGCTACACAGCTCTTATTATTTCCATCGCCTGCTTCCTCACAGGTGCCTGGGGATGCTTGATCACTTGATCTTGATTAAGTTTAGCAATTACCAATCAGAAAGGATGGTGGATAGGCAAGAGACCATTGTCAGCAAGCCATAGGTACCAAAAAGCAATGGCTCCCCAGAGAGCCTGGCCACTGGAGTCAGCAAGTCAAGTTTATGAAAGCCATATTCCAAGGCTGCTTTCCAGACAAATGAAATGAGAACTCCTGGGGATGACATGCAAACTTTCTTCAAGTCTGAGAATCGCTAGCATCAAGAAATCCCATTTTCCCATTGGTATTGATTAGCTCTCCACCTAGATGGTGCTCCCAATCTCACTCTGTCCACTCTCACATACTGACCAGAAAACCCAAGAGAAGCTCCTGTATCAACACCACTTGGTCTTTTTAGCAGGCAGAACTGCTTTAAGTACAGAGAGAATCAAAAGCTGGGTGATTAAGAAGGACAATGGAACTTAACCTCCAAAAGCAAGAAGTAGATTCAAGTTTTAAAAAAAAATCACCCTTGAAATAAACATGAGCTTTTATGGTCTTATAACCTAACCTTTGTGTGTGTGTGTGTGTGTGTGTGTGTGTGTGTGTGTGTGTGTGTGTGTGTGTGTGTGTCCCCTAAATAGTATTGCAATTTTTTTTCACAAAAATGACATCCTTCTCTTCTCAATTTTATGGGCTGGCCAGCAGAAATTGGATCCCTATTGGTGGTTTACTGATCTTTAGGATTTCTGCTGTAAGCGTTAGCATTTTCCCTCAATGAGAAATAAACTGCTAACAGTCAGAGGTTGCTCTGACCCCACAGGCTTCTTCTTTCTTCTGGGGGACACATATGAGAATGTCTTAGTCCTAGACTCATTACCCTTTATAGCCACACTCAAAAACTCTATTAACTCTGGGTAGAAAGTAATTCCACAAATTCTCTGCTCACTGCTGATTTTTTTTTCATATCAACTGAAGCAATAAAATCTCCGAGTTCTTTGTTAATCTAATCACACAAGATGATACTATATAATTTATTTATATATTGTTATATATTTGTTATGTGATATACTCCAACATTCTTTTCCATAGTTAATTTTTATACCTCAGTTCTTTATTAGGGCAATTTTGTTAGTCCCTGACTTTAAGCCTAATGCCTGAGCTATAACTCTACAACCACATAAAACTCCTAAACACAATTCCCTCTACACTATTCTTATCTCTTAATTCTTATAATTCTCCTGAATTATTTCAGCATTTGTGTTTGTTACCCTTGTTTTCTAAAATACAAAACAAAACTTGTAATTGCTCCCTGATGCCTAGTGAATGAAGTTCAAGTCCCACAGGCTGCCTTTTAAAATATTACATAATCAAATTCCAACTTTCATTCACACTCTCTGAGATGAAGAGCCCTCATTGTCCCTGGAACATTCCATGCATCGTCCCCACTATGTGTGCCCCGACCCCGTATGGGAACCAACTTCCTTTTGCAGTAAGCTTCTCTCTCCTTTACTGTAACTGGTTGAGAACAAGGGTTCCCTTGACAGGAACTTTAGGTCTGAGATCTTCACTTGAAGTCTACATAAAAGTTCTTGACTTAGACAAAAATTAAAGGCTGTAACTTTGTGATTCCCTTGTGTCATTTCCTTTCCATGAGTGCAGACAATATAAGTGTTGCCATTTCTGGCTCAAGCCTTACGATTTTATGCTCTGAAGGAGGCCAGATGCCATGTAAAAATTCCAAGTACTCTGAGACCCCTAGACTGTTAGGAAGTCCAAGAAAGCACATGGAAAGGCCCACAAGGAAGATAACTAAAGCCTCTGGCCAAAATCCAGCCGCCAGCACCAACTGGCAGCCATATGAGGAAAGCCATCTTGGAATCCCCAGCAGCCTCTGGGTCCCAGCTGAAGCTAGTGGAAGCAGAATAAAACACCTGTCAACTCACCAACTTATAGGAAATAAAGACAAAGACCACAAACAAAACACCGCAAAACAACACTGTTGCTTTGGTGGTTTGTTTCACCATGATAGAAAACAAAATACAGGTTACACGGATGGGTGCCTCTTCTGAAAATGTTTCTGAAAAAAGCATCTAGACTCACAAAGGAGCTAGGATACAACATACATGAGGCTCCTGCATAGAGGAGTCCTCTGTAAAGCATCTGAATCGCACCTGCTACGTGGGAGTCACTTGGTAAATGTTCACTATCATTACAGTACTAACCCACCAAGGCAGGTATTCCAAAGAAGAATTTCTGGATGGGAACTAATCACTATGCTTGAGAGAAAAGTCAAAATGATAAAACAAAAGCTTGTACACGAAACCTTCGGAACGAGTAGAAATACAGGATAGATAACCTTGAATCAGAAAATTTGACAAAATAGTACGGGCAAAGTTGAAAAGATCAAGAGAGCTTGAACAGAAAGGATGCATCAAGAATTCACTTCCGGCAGACTGGAGAGATGCTCAGCAGTTCAGGCACTTCCCTACCAAGACTAACAACCCAGGTTCTATTCCCCAGGATTCCAGAGTGGCACATGCATCTGGATTCTGTTTGCAGTGGTTGGAGGCCCTGCTGCACCCATTCTCTCTATCTATCTCTCTCTACTTAAAAATAAATAAATGTTTTAAAAAAGAATTCCCTTCCTGGGACTGGAGAGATGGTTAAGTGGTTAAGGCACTTGCCTGCAAAGCCTAACAACCCAGATTTCATTCTTCAGTACCAACCTAAAGCCAGATGCACAAAGTGGCACATGCATCTGGAGTTTCGTTTGCTGTGGCCGGAGGCTCTGGTACCATTCTCTCTGTCTCTCTTCTTTCTCTCTGCTTACAAATAAACACATCAAAATATTTTTTTAAAAAAGAATTCCCTTTCTGTATCCATACCTTACTGCAATACTGGGTTGCTCTAAAGTGACCATGCTGGTGATAGCAAGGATGGTGAGTGAACATAGTGATGCCCATGGGTGGAAGGAAACAAGCTAAAAGTGCATTTTTTTCACAAAAATGATTTCAATTTTATGGGCTGGCCAGCAGAAATTGGATCACTATTGATGGTTTACTGGTCTTTAGGATTTTTGCTGTAAGCTTTAGCATTTAACAGTGCCTAGGCCATTGAGGCAGGCAAGCATAAGAAATAGTTCAGTCACCCAATAAATACACTGCTTAGCTTGGGCAGTGAGCACACCCCCTTGAACTTGAACAACATGAGACCACCCTCCCACCCACACCAGCCTACACAGACACCCCTCTGAACAGTGTGTGGTGGAACAATGGAAACTTACAAAGTTGCTAAGAAAAAAGGCATGGGTCATCGAGTCAGCCCCTAGCCAAACACCCCTGCCTGCCAAGGACACAGGCCAGGCAGTCCTGCTTACTAGAGATAAGAATCACATGATCGCCATGTAATCAGTTTGAAAATTTCTCCTTGTTCACCCCTCCCCACTTTGCGCTGATCAAAGCTGGTGTCATGTGTCTGCTTCTGGAATGCCCATTTGCTTTGCTTACTAGCCCCGCCCTACTGCTAAAAGTATAAAATGGAAGTACAACTTCAGCTCGGATTGGAGCATTTTGGGGAGAGAACCCACTCCAGTCCTAGGTAAATAACAATAAACTGTTCTTTTCCCCTCTCCTATTGCTGTAGGAGTGATCTTCCCAGAGAAATTCTGCAGCAAATGAAAGAGGTTCATCTTCCCCTAGCAACTGTTATTTCTGATGAGTTTCTATTCAGATCTCTTCTTAGATATATCCTAGATGGGAACAGGAGAAGGTCATCCAGCCTGGACTAGTTTTGGGGACATGCTCAGTAAGACAAGCCACGTCTTTTAAGTGTACTTTTAGGGAGAACCCCTACTTGTCATCAAAAGTTACACCCTACTTTCATTCTTTCACCCCCCTCACACACCAATTATTTCAAAGTTTATAATTTGTTACTTTTAGGTTCTGGGTCCAAGATAGAGGAGAATCAGAGACAAACTGTTTCTCAAACCCAAACTTTTAGCAAATGCCAGGAGAGACTGGCAAGATCCAAAGTGAAAGAGCGGGGAAGTTCTAGAATCCTGATTAAAGAGAGAGGGGGTTTTAGAGTTATAGAAAGAGAATGAGGAAACTGCCCAGTGAAGGGTGGGCCTTGGGCAATGCAAGTAAGGTGGGGGGCTGAGGAGGGGTGGTCTTCTCATATCTCTTCCCAGGTGTACTCAATTGCCATTAACAAATGGTAAGCATTTCAAGATGCCAGACCTGGTCTGAATGTTGTCAGGTGTGAGGAGGGAGAGAAGGGGAGGAGAGGAGAAGGCAGCCCTTGGACTCTGATAGTTACCAATTTCTCTAGTCAATGGTTTTTATTGTTGAAGATAAAGTGATCAACCCCACTCCCACCCCCAACACACACACTCACACAGACTTTCTAGGGCTTATATAAGACATTAGGTTGGAAGAGTCTGGAGATATAAAATTCTACCAACAGAGTTGCAATGCTTAGTTTTTTGCCAGTTTGACTCAGCCACCATAGCCAGATATTTAGTTAAATATTATTCTAGATGTTTTTGAGTAGATGGTTTAGATGAAATTTATGTTATGACTGGTGAACTGTGAGTAGAGCAGATTGGGTAGGTGGCATACTCTTGGGCTTCATTCAATCGGTTGAAGGCCCAAATATACAAATGTTGGGCAGCAGGCAATCTTTAGACTCTATCTCCAGCCCTGGCTTTTCCTGAGTTTCCAACATTGGATTATCCATAATCACATAAATTGACTTCTTAAACACCCTAAAAATCTCATTTTTCTCTCTGTCTCCATGTACGCACACACACACACACACACACACACACACACACACACACACACACACACGGCCATTTAGGGGTAACAGGATCACTCTCTGAAAGTAAAAGTATGGAAAGTTTTTGAGCCATTAGGGGCTGAATCTGGGTTATTCCACTTCGCTAAAGGTTAAGAAACATGAGT
Source organism: Zapus hudsonius (assembly GCA_004024765.1). NCBI lineage: Eukaryota > Metazoa > Chordata > Mammalia > Rodentia > Dipodidae > Zapus > Zapus hudsonius. Next base: position 15,914 of record PVHP010001099.1, read on the forward strand.
GAGCCCGGCTTTTCTTTATCTCTTCTTCCCTAGAAGATTTCCGCTTGCCTAGGAAGATAATCACCCCATTCAAGAAAGTTGCACCTTTCCTGGAGGATTAGGATTCCTGGGAAGATTGCCCTTTCCCAAAAATCCTAACTCTACTAGACAGCTGCTGTCAAGGCAGAAGTGAAACAACAACAACAACAACAACAACAACAACACAACACACCTGCCTGGGTCTCTAGGAGGGCGTTTCCATTTTCCAGGAACCCTGCTCCTGCAGCTGGGTGACTTCCTTCTCTTAACTCTGAACTCTCCCTATAGTAACATCTTTCTAAACCTGATCTTCTGGTTTGTGGGCTTCTTTCCTTGAAATTCCACTGACTCAGAGAGAGCTTCCGGTAATTGTGGAGCTTCCGGAGTGCCAGCTCTAGAGTTACTGTCCATACAAGAGTCAAGATAAGACTCTCAGAAGCACCCCAGATTCCCATGTCATTCATCCATCCATCTATATATCTATCATCTATCTATCTGTGTAACTATCTATCATCATCTATCTATCTAACATCTATCTATTCCCTATTAGTTTGGTTTCTCTTAGCAACCATGACTAATTTACTACTGATTTCTCATGATAGGTCTACTTGTGGACGTAAATTAATTGACACTAAATGGAGACCTAGTCCCTGGAAATATATAGCATCCCCTTGACTCCAAGTTCTTTTTTGTTTGGTTGTAAATCGATGGAAAGTTTCCTTAGGAAAGTATCTGACAGCTAAGAAAGCATTGAATCAAACCTGATGCTCATTTCTTTATGGAGTTTGCTCTTCCATGGCTGTGCCATTTTGCCTATCAGAAAGATCATGGACAATGTCTCCTGTAGATAGATAGGCTCAAGGTCTCCTCACAGATCATGGACCACGTCTCCTATAGAGACATAGGCTCAAGGTCTCCTCACAGATCATGGACCATGTCTCCTACAGAGACATAGGCTCAAGGTCTCCTCACAGATAATGGACCATGTATCCTATACAGACATAGGCTCACGGTCTCCTCACAGATCATGGACCACGTCTCCAGTAGAAAAATAGGCTCATGGTCTCCTCACAGATCATGGACCACATCTCCTAGAGAGACATAGACTCAAGGTCTCCTCACAGATCATGGACCACGTCTCCTATAGAAACATAGGCTCAAGGTCTCCTCACAGATCATGGACCATGTCTCCTATAGAGACACAGGCTCAAGGTCTCCTCACAGATCATGGACCACGTCTCCTGTAGAGACATAGGCTCATGGTCTCCTCACATCTACAATCTGCCCCAGGCTTTTTTTGAGCACAGCAAAATCTGCTGTCTCCTTGATAATGTCTGAGGCCTTGAGGTTCTATGACTCCAAGCATTTCTCCCCTATTTCAGGCAATATAACTCTGCTATTTGTCATAAAAGCTGTCATACATATTCAGGAGGCATTTGCCTGCAAGACAAAGGCAGTGAACGGTATGCTGTGGGTGAAAGGGTTCCTATCTATTCTTGTTCCTTCTCAGGTAATAACAACCGTCTTCTCTCTTTAAATGAATATTTCTGAACCACTGGAACATTAGAAAAAAATCATTAAAAGCCAAAATTGTTATTCATCTAATTCTAATTTCAAATCTTGCTTGGCTTAATGACAGGCTCTTTTTCACTGTCTTTTGCTCGTCAGTTTCCACTTTCTTCTGTCTTCCCTGTCTATTTTTCATGATTACTCTTTGTGAGTTTTCACTCCAGAGCTCTGTCTTGCCATCTCCTTCCTCCTCCCAGACCTCTTTTCGGTAGGATCACAACAAAGAATTAAAGAAATAAACGAACTTCCCTTGTTATTATACATCACCCTTTGGCTGAACAAAACTTTGTTGTGAAAAGTAACCTCTTTGAATTTACTCTTCCTTCCTCTCAAGATCTATGTATTTTTGTTTTGTGTGTCTGAAACTACCGTGTCTCTTATTGCCTGTCTTCAAAGCCTTTTTCTCTCTACTTGAGAAAAGTTAAAAATAAGTTAAACACCACTAACTAGAGGAGATATAGATAAGTAATACACTGTAGGATCTCCCAACCTTCGTCAAATGTCTATGTTTGTTGGCAAAGCAAGTCTCCTAAAAATAATCATGTGTGCCTCCAAGGAGCAGTGATGGATTACGTAAGATTAGCATATTAAAGCACATTCTAACTCTGACAGGGATACCCAGAAAGCTCCTTTGCAGTCATCCAGGTGAATCTTTACCAGGAGACTTCCCGTGGATTAAAAATTAAATTAAAAACTCGGCCATAACAAGTAAATAAAGAAACTAAACAGCACACAATTACCAAACTTAGTCTCAATTGTGCTACATTCTTTCTGTCACCTAGAAACTAATTAGTAGGACATAATCACACACTTCCTGCCCAGTAAACATACAAGTCCCAGAGGAACAAATGATTTGTATCATGAATCACTGGCCACCGCTTACTGGTAATTATCATATAAATGAGGTGCTTCCAGTTGACCTCTGATTCCCTAGTCCTTTTCTGAGACAGCAAAGACACACCAGTTATGCAAAAAAATGGATAAAATTTAAATTACTTTTCTAGCCTTAGCCTTCTGAGTGTTCTTTGTGTGAGGAAGAAAAAAAAAGGAGTTATAAAGACAACCAAAATAAATCTATCAAAAAGAGAGATGGAAATACCGAGATATTAGTATATAATGGTATGTTTAGAAATGGTTCTCTAACACAGAAACTTCAAGAACAATTTGCAACAAGGCTCCGAAAGTCAGCATTCTCTTTAGCTATGTGGAAGTCACTAGATTCAAGCTCTTCTGGAGGCATGACCATGTTAAAGGTTGAAGAAGACACCCAGCTCTGTTCCTAAGGAACTTCTATGAATTTTGTCAACCTCTCTGTCTCCCCTAAAGTTCCCTCCTTTGTAGAAGGAAGCAGGTAGACAGGAGGACTTTAAGGTCCCATCTTACCTTAGCATTCTTTGATTTTGATTCTTAAAGACATACATATAGCAGTACAACCTAGACACCATTTAAAACAGTCATTCTCCAGCTGGAAAAATGCCTTAGCAGTTAAAGCATTTGCCTCCAACCCTAGTTCAATTCCCCAGTACACCCACATAAAGTCAGATGTACAAGGTGGTGCATGTGTGTCTGGAGCTCCTTTACAGTGGCTAGAGGCCCTGGTGTCCCCATTCTCTCTCTCTCTCTCTCTCTCTCTCTCTCTCTCTCTCTCTCTCTCTCTCTCTCTCTCTCTCTCTCATCTCTCTCTCCCTCCCTCCCTCCCTCTCTCTGTCTCTCTCCTAAATAAACAAATAAATAAATAAAATATTTTAAAAAACAGTCGTCTCAGGATTAGTTGCCCACTGGAATTCACTGAGACTCTAAAAAACTCTGACCCTGGCCTCCACCCCCAGAGAGTTTCAGTTAATTGGTGTGGGTTGCATCCTGGACATCAAGGATTTTAAAAGCTCCCTGGTGCTTCTCATAGCAGCTCAGATCAAGAAGCTCTTGTTAATTACTGCATCCTTGCCTGGTTATGGGTAGTTCTTTGCCTTCCTCATTCAAAGAAGCTAAATTACCTCTCTGAGGATGCCTGCTCATTAAAACATGGAGAATCCAACTGCCCTGCATGAGCGTGGAAAGCCTGAAAAGTCACAGGCATGCAGGAGTGACATCATATGACATCCTTTCTTTCTCAACTCTTCCCTGACCACAAGACCTCTGAGGCCCATACAAACTGTGATGCTTATCAAATAGTGGACTATCATGGAAAGAGCCTAAATAAATTTTCAGAAATAATTTCCAAAGTATTCTGTCAACTCAGTGAAAGCACAGCGCGGGCAGAGAACTTGTCACCATTCTTTCTCCAATACTTAAAATGCAGAGAAAAATAGGTTGGTTTTTCTATAGATCTTTCTGTAAGTTTGCAACCCTCACACATGTCTTCAACATCTCCTCACCCATAACAACATCACTGAATCTTATGGACCTTGTATTTTGATGTCCTTTCCTTTGGAACCATTACTCATGTTTAGAGATATTACTGTATAGACTAGGTACTATAAATACTATTACATATAGAAAGCTTCTATAAAATAATGCTTGAACATATGAATAATTGGATTTATTTTCTCCTATGTGAGTTAAAATGTAACAAAAGTAATGATAAAAATTAGGGAAACCATATTTAAATAACTGACTTTGTGGGAGTAAAAGCCACCTGGTGTTTGGTTTTGTAGCCCCTAGTGAGAGCCTCCAGCCAGCTACAGGAGGGATTCCAAATCAATGAAAAGATGAAAGCAAAAAAAATTTTATTACATAGAGGTTTCACCAGAGGAGCCTCTGCTTACAGTGTTTAAAACAGTCATTCTTAAAACAACCCAGTCCTTGATTTCAGTGATCATTATGTGATGGACGGGCAGGGCTAGAAATAGAAGCAAAGAACAATATTCTATCAGCCAATGTTCCTAGTCAATCAGAATAATTCATGCGTTTTCTCTTTCAAGAGGAAAATGTGGCATGGAGTATGGTTGAGGCCTGAAGTTATCTGTGAACAGGGAGAGGAGGGAGATAAATTATAAATGTTTAAGTCTTTCCACCCATCAGCTCCAATACAATAACCGTGTCGACTTCATCATTTTGTTCAGAGTCAAATATTCACAGAGGATGTTGACCAGGCATCTTCAACCACCTGCCTGATTACTGAACATGTCAGGCTGCCTCAGTCATTTTATTCCAAGTCCTCACTGGTGACTTCAGGACAGGAGCTTATAAAACACTTAACAGTGGATAGGATTGTTGGACTGTCTGACTTCTCAGACTTCTGTGCCTTTACAAACCTATTCCACACCAAACAGTTACACTGACCAATCAGATCTGAAAATGACAGAGGGAATAATCAGTCATGGTGATGGAAACAAGAGAGCTCATTTTAGCACTGCTTCCCAAGCCCACCCCACCCCCAGGTTCATAGCTCTAGAATGAACTGGAAGGAAATGTGCAGAACTAACTACATAGCCTGGGAGAAGCTAAACTTTTGTTAAGGCTGGGCTAATAGGTCAGTGGTCTTCCTAAGGAAACCAAACTCTTGGTCCTGGGAACCCTTGAAGAAAAGAAAATCACCTCTCCGGGAAACAAGAGGGGATTCACTCACCTCTAAGAGGGTCTTATGCTTGTTAAGCCCACCGGGGAAGCATTTCAGTAACTTGAACAGTAATTTTCTAAACGAGTGGTAATTTCCTTAATGAATCAGTTCCCCAACCCTTTGTGAGGATAATTATGTGTAATCTCAGTCAGAAGTAAGGCATCCGAGTCTAGGAATGACTTGCCCACCAACATACAACAAACTTCAGATTCATATTTGTTTCTTGTCCATTAGATTGCACTTGTGACTGCAAAGATGAGGAACTGAGGCCTAGGCTCATCAGAATAGCCACAATGCTTCCTTCCAGAACTTTCCATGGAAGCGACTTGCTCTTTAATAGGAACCTGCCTGAATGTGATCACATCTTGTTTCTACTTTTACCTACTGGCTGTTGGCTATTCACAAAGATTGAATAATTAAGAGATAGAGTACTTTTCCCTTCTCAGAATGAGAAACTAAATTAATCATGCTACTCAAAAGGGAATTCACTGAATATGTAAATTTCAAGTGAATACCAGAAAGGTTTCCTGTTCTTAAATTTGTGTGTGTGCTGGAGGTGGGGGGTGGTTCCTATATTTGCTAAGCAGCATAAAGTTTAAATTGCAGTGACAATAGTCTCACTTGATGGTCTTTCATCTCACTGTGGGATGGGATCAGATTTTTCATTTATGCCCTCTTTTTACATTTGTTCTTAAATAACTTTGAAGATGATGGGGATTCCAGGAAGTGATATTAAATTGTCCTTTCATAAGCATGGGAAGCAGAATTGTACAAGAGTAAATGGACAAGCCGTAGAGTTACAAAATCCTGTGTTCTAATATCAACATTGCCAACAGCCCTGCAAGAGAACATGTTATAATAGGATGCTGCAGTTTCTCCAGCTTTCCTTAAAATAAGAATGGTGCCCACCTCATATGGCCACTGGGCTCATAAGAAAACACACTTGCCCCACTCAGTGCTTGATCCATAGACATTTCCTAAGACAAGAGCTCTCTCTTCCCTTCATGGCTTAGTGAGCAAAACCAGTCTCAATTGGTTTACCTCTTGTGGAGATGACAGAGAGCTTAATCAACCACACCATCAAAGCACTTTGCACAAACATGCTGAATCAGAGAAGCACCCAGTGGCTGAGGACAATGCCAAGACAAGATGGTGGGTCGGTGTTATCCTCTCCTTGTCATTCACACTGAATCTTAGCTTGCTTCACTCCAGGTCACCTTCTTCATCTCCAAAAGTCAGGAGAGGTATGGCTATTCTAACTTCATATGTGGATAAAAGGATGTGCTTAGCAAAACTCCTCCCGCCAAGGTAGCTACTAGCAGATCCTAGTTGCCAGGAGAGAGGGAGTCATGCTCCTCAGGGTGTAGCCACATATAAGTTACACATACTCCAATAGGTAACTCTGTCCACCCCATATTCATATAGGCAGTCCTACTTAACTGAGTCACAAAAAGAAAATACGGCACGAAAATCGGTAGGGGATTAGTTGGAAAAGAAGGGTTTTAGTGGAAGTGAGAGAGAGAGAGAAAGAAAAGAGCAAAAAGGGGTAAATAAGATCAAAATGAATTTTATACATGTAAGAAATTATTAAAAAATTAAACATGTTGAAAATAAAATAAAGTGAAATAGATAAAGCAGGATGTGGTCAATAAATAACAAAGTCTGGAGCATAATTCTGAGGCATAAACTAACTGCAGCGAAATGGAAATATCATAATCTAACCACAGCAACATGGATATCATAATCTAACAACCACACAGAGATATCAAAATCTAACCATAGCCACATGGGGATATCACAATCAAACCACAGCCACAGGGGGATATCATAATCTTACCACAGCCACACAGATATCACAATCTAACCACAGCCACATGGGGATATCACAATCTAACCACAGCCATATGGGGATATCATAATCTAACCACAGCCACAGGGAGATATCACATTCTAACCACAGCCACATGGGGCTATCATAACCTAACCACAGTAATGTGGGAATATCATAATCTAACCACAGCCTCATGGGGATATCATAACCTAACCACAGTAATGTGGGAATATCATAATCTAACCACAGCCTCATGGGGATATCATAATCTAACCACAGCCACACAGAGATATCACAATCTAACCACAGCCACATGGTGATATCATAATCTAACCACAGCCGTATGGGGATATCACAATCTAACCACAGCCACAGGGAGATATCACAATCTAACCACAGCCACATGGGGCTATCATAACCTAACCACAGTAATGTGGGGATATCATAATCTAACCACAGCCACATGGGGATATCACAATCTAACCACAGCCACACAGATATTATAATCTAACCACAGCCACATGGGAAATTCTGCTTTGCCTTCTCTAAGCTTTAGGCATGCCCAACATGCAACACAACAGCATGCTTCACAGTACATGGATAGTATACATGGATAATCTATTGGACAAAGTCTACATGATGGCTGTCTGAAATTTATCTGCAAAGATGTGTCTGTATGGGTGTAGGGACACACATATACATAAACACAGAGTATCAAAGATGTTCTCATGGTTTGATCCAGGTTTTCCCCACAAATGAATATGTTCTGAATGCTCGATCCCCAGCCGATGGCAGTTTGGGCATTAGAACCTGTTGGAACTGTGTTGTTGGGGGCAGGCTTATGGAGTATATATATAGCCAGCTTCCCCTTGCCAGTGTCTGGCACACCTTCCTGCTTCTGTTTGCAGTGCTGTGGTGGAGGTGATGTCCACTCTCTCCTCATGCCATCATTTTCCCTGCCTTGCAGGAGTCTCCCCTTGAGTCCATAAGCCAAAATAAACCCATTCCTCCCATCAAGCTGCCTTTGGTTGGGTTCTTTGTTACAGCAATGAGAGAAGTTGTCTACCACAGATGTCTTTGAAACAGAAAGCTTATCTATCTATCTATCTATCTATCTATCTATCTATCTATCTATCTTCTATTTTTATACTAAAGATTGAACCCAACAACTTGTATATACTACACAAATTATTTAACAGTGAGATACACTCCCCTCACCTAAAATTTATTTTTAATTTTTTTTTCACTTTTCAAGGGTTTACAACCACTAAATAAATGGAAATCATTAAAACTCCTTGGCAATATTTAAAGCTGGATGACATCCAATTACTCACAGGACATTATTAACAATAGTCAATATTTATTGAGTTAGCATCACATAACAGACATTGGCTTAAATACTCAGCCTTAAAGGAGACATCTCTATCACACCCACCAAGGCTCAGGGAACATTGTGGAAAAGGTGGTGGAAAGGATATAAGAGCCAGAATTTCTGGAATTTTCCCTCTTTAACTCTATATGCTTTTATTTACATTTGGACGCTCGGGGGATCCGACTTGTCAATGAAATGAGTTCAAAGCAAAAGGAAAAGGCAAAGCCAACACAAGATTGAGCTGCTCATTTCAGCACTCTCAGTAAATCCAGAGAAACAGAATTTAAAAGACAACAAAGAAGAACATTTTAATATGGTACCATTTCTATACAAAGCGGCTTGGGAAAAAGAGGAATTATAGGAAGAAGGGCTACTGCTAGAGGTCACTTATGAAAAAAGGTCACAGAACTGGAAGCCCTGAGTGTGCTTAGGGAAGTGAGCATTTGCTGAGACACTACATCCTCCTCATGTGTGGCACCAAGACCTCTTGAATAAAGTTGTTTAAAAAGCAAAAGAAAGTTACAAAGGAGACAAGCAGGTAGCAGTGGGAAGAACCCCCGTTTTTCTTGACTAACCCAAATACAAACTGTAAAATTAACACCGAGAAATGGTAATATCTGGGGTCAGAATGCTTCATCAAGACCTGTTCACAAATAGTCATCAACCTCCATGAGGTCTCTCCTGCATCAGGTATGAGAAGGGGAACAGGACATGATGGCCCCTGTGGACATCTCGACTCTTAAGAACTTTCAAGATGATAGATGCTAAAAAGTGCTGATGGTGGATGTGATCAGCAAGTACAAAGCAATAAAGAAAATCTCCAAACGATTTAAGAAAGAGACTTTTCCCACCAGCTCACTCTCTCTTCAAAGATAACTGGTGATTGGGGCTTCAATCCCTTTCTGGAGAGCCCATGTCATTGGTGCTGTGATGTTTGCACCAATTGCTTCTTGGTTTAGCTCTGCACTCCTTCATGTATTGGCTCCCTTCCCCTGTAGATTATATAACAGTTGTTGTAGTTCTCGGCCTTTCTTAACTTATAGAGAATGGGCAAGGGTTAACATTGACCTTGCATACAATGGGTATGGGTTAACATTGATCTTAACTTGAGCAAAATGAAACCACCAGAATTGGCTTCTTGGCTATTGTTGGTTTGACTCTTAGGTGTCTATTCTCAAGTTACCTGCTAGTAGGTTGAGCCAATCTCAGGCAAGATGACGTGAGAGTCAATGGCACATGAGCTGAGAGTGGAGCAGGTTCATTGAAATTAGGATATCACTGCTATATGGTCCAACAAGAGAGGACCACCCCAGTATACCCAGCAACACGTCCACTATGCCACAAAGGTTAGGTAGTGGTTGGAAAAACAGCCAGAGTGATGCTCTGTGGTTTGTTGAACGTTTGGCTGTCCCAAGCACAGGCAGCCTCACGCAGGAGGAGCTTGTTGGAAATGCAGGATCTTGGGCCAGTCCTATCCCAGATGAATCCAAATCTGCTTTTCTTAACAAAATCTTCAGGCACTTACTTGAAGTTGAAGGACAGCTTTTTCTGCCCTCTCAAACTAGAGCTGTAGCATTCTGATTCCGCCTCTATGCATTTTTTTTCACGTGTGTATGACTGCAGTATGCATTCATGAGCATGCTCACATGTGTGGGTGCATGTGCAGGCCAGAGAGGTTAAGATCAAGTGTCTCCCACCTCCTTATTGAGACAGGGTCTCTCACATGAACCCAGAGCTAACTGATTAGGCTAGTTCAGCCAGGCCCCCTTGCTCCAAGGATCCCAGGCTACAGCTCCTGAGCTGTAATCCCACTGACCTGGAATTTACGTGGGTGCTGGGGACCTGACCTCAGATCCTCAGACTTGTGCAGCAAATACTTTACTGACTGAGGTATCTCCCTAGATCCTGTCACATCCATTTTAAAGAGGCACAACTAGCATAGTGATGGAGATCTTGGCCTAAAAACAGATCCTGTTGTCCATGATCCTGAGCAAATCAGCTAACGTGTGCATGCCTCCACTCCCCCAGCTGCTTGCTGACACTGTAGTAAAGACCAAAGAAGACTTCCCACACAAACTTCAGAACAGCTCTCCTGGGGTGATCAAAGATGACCAGTATTAGCACTGTTCTATAGTGGTTTTTTTGCAAAAAGACTCTGCTCTTCCCACCTCTAGACTTCCATGGATATGTTATGAGAATTCTAGAAACTGTGATCTCTTCTACCAGAGAAGGTCTAAATGGCTTGAGGAACATGTTTACAGTTTGTATTTCGTTTACCTCTTGGTGTTCCAGGTAAAATTTTCAAAGAAATTTTTCTTTATAAAATATCCCAAGGTTTTCTCTAAAAAAAAAAAAAAAAGAAAGAAAAGAAAAAGAAAGGAAACCTCTCCACGAAGGCCCCACAAAATCTCCCTTTCCCTATTGCGGCTCTTCTTTCAGCCATTGGAGGCCCAGAGAAAGTGGAAAGAAATGAAAGATGCTGGCTCTGGGTTCTCTGTGAGATCACAGCTTTACTGCTTGTGGTAGCCATGGAACTAACCTCCAAGAGCCTTCTTGAAATTTGCGAAAGTCACATGAAACTGAAGAAGACACAGCCAAGATGAGTCCAAATGCCATTTCATTTTTAAGAAATGCTGTGAGGGATAGCGTTTCTAAGACGTGCTAGCGGTATTTATTATATCTACATGTCCACATTGTATCTGTCTTTATCTATGAAGTGAAGGTGTTTTAGAAATTCTCAAAGAAAATGGAAGTTATATTAATGTTTTGTACAATGCAAGCACATGATCTAAAAGTTGCAAAATTTGTATGTTGAACTCTTACCTCCCGAGGTGAAGGCTTTTGTGGGATGTCATTAGAGCAAGAGGGTGGATCCCTCATGAATAGGACCTTACAAAATAGGCCTGAGAGAGCTTACTCACTCCTCCCACTATAGAAGAACACCTTGAGAAGTTTGCAGTCTACAATCTGGAAAAAGAACATTGGACTTTACGATTTCACAGCTCTATTAAATATTTTTTTTGCTAATAAACTACCCAGTTCATGGTGCTTTGCTAGACTAAGACAATATTAAATAGTCTAAGATAATAACATTTTCCTGTTTCAAGAATTAATTTCTTCTTTAAGGGGACTGAAATATATATACACATACACAGAACACAGATATACACGCACGTGCGCACACACACGCGCACACACACACATATATACAGCATACACACAGACACATATTCATCTATTTTTATTAGCCAATTTCAGATCACTTTTATCTGCTAGAGTCCATGGAGTTTTGAAGTTCTGTATTCATATGACACTTTTTAATGAGAAAGAATAAACATTATGGATTTCATTGTTTACTCCTAAACTAGCATGGGGTTGATTGGTCACTGCAATCAATAACAATTTTTTGACAAATTTGATGATCTTATTAAATGTCACAGAATTAATGAAATTAAAATTCTTTTCCTGATCAAGAAAAGAAAGAAAGAAAAACAGCTAAAATGACCCAAGGGTGAAATAGAAAAAGCATTCAATGAAAATTGGATTTGGCTTCATTAATTTCCTAGAGCTGCGCTACCAATGAATCACCAACAGGGTGGCTTAAGTTTGTCTTCACATAGTTTGGGAGGTGATAAGTCCAAAATGAAGGTGTCAGTACAATTGATGCCACCTCAGGGGCTCAGAGTGAGAATAAGTCTATTGCCGCTCTTCTGGGCACTGGTGTGGTGGGCACCCCTTGGTGTTTCTGTGTTCCCTGTTGCACAGCTCTGCCTCTTTCATCTCCTCTCATAGGTGTCCTCCTTCTGAGTTCCCATCGCTTCAAGACAGTCTCTTTCTGTGTGATTCCCTCTGTGGCTTTCTTTATGTGGCTACCAGACCTGCGGGATGAAGGGCCCCAGTTACTACTCCGCTTCCTGTTGATAAAGAGGGTCAATTCATAGGAAAGGGATGAGGCCTTCAGATCATGAGCTGGAATGTGACCTTCGTTTTTATAAGCAAGAAGATCAAGGGGCCTTGCTTAGGAGAGCAAGACCTTAGATTCAATCCCAGTGTGGGGGAAATGAGAGAGAGAGACAGAGAGACAGAGAGGACATATTGGTCTCTGGAATCAGGCTGGCATTGGCCTTGGGAAAGATATTTATGATATTTATGTCTTGGATGCCAAGTTTATTTGTGAATTGGAATGATAAGAAATAATCACATAGGTTTCTTGTACTGTACTATGTAAATAACCATTAGAATGATGCCAGGCACATAGTTAGCATTCCATTGATACTCATATTTATCATTACTGCTAAATTATCATTCTCATATCACAATACTTAGGATACTATCAGTAAAATAGTTAATTCTCAATAAGTATTGTTTATCAATTGATTAAATAAGTAAATGAAGAAAGTATCTTGTCTACTAGATTCAGATAGTGCATTTCTTTTTTTAAAGGCGTGTGCCACCACGCCCAGCTTTATTAAAAATATTTTATTTATTCATTTTCAAGTAAAGAGAGAGAGAGAGTGAGAGAGACTGACTGGCTTATGTGGGTACTGGGGAATTGAACCTGGGTCCTTGGGCACTGTAGGCAAGTGCCTTAACTGCTGAGCCATCTCTCCAGTCCCCAGATATTTGCATTTCAATGTGAAAAAATAATCTGATTCCATTTCCCATAACCTAGGGGACCAGTCTTAATGACAGGGAAAAAGATAATTATATATGATAAAGAAAACAAGTCAGGTCATTTTCTAAGATCTATTCATTTCCTAAATAAGCCAACATATGCCCCAAGTTGAAAACTGAGGAAACCAACTTCAGATCATGAAAAAAAAAGCTTTAAAACTTTCTGATCCTGGGAGCTTTCTGGGGCCACCTTACCAAGTAAGGCCAATTCATTCAGAGTTTCTCCCCATTGTGACCCATTATGTCCGTCCTTCAACTGGGAGCCAAGCTCAAGCTGAACAGGCTGTAACAATGAGCCCCCAGGTACCCTACAGACACATAAGAAAGACTAAATGAGTTGTGATCAAAGCTACTGAGATTTGGGGTGAGTCATTACAAAGCACTATGATAGCCTCAGATTAGCTGTTACCTACACTTCCTCATAACTAAATTTGCTTTCTTTCCAAATCCATCTCAGGACATGTGGTTCATCATCTTTGGAAGATCAGAGTCAAATCTAAGGGACAGTTTGACTGCAGTGGCCATCCAGGCATTGGCATGTTGGCCCATTCATTGATTTGTTGTAATGGAGGGTGGGGAAAGAGGGACCCAAAGTCTTGGCCTATGTCCCCTCATGTTCTTCGAGACCCTGAATTTACAGTTTTCCTTTGTGCTCCAAGTACATTTATGACTTTGTGTATATTCACACTAACACCAGGTACAAAACAATCTATTAGGGAATTTTCCATTGTGGTGCTGAAATGCCTGAGAAAACCAATTTAAGGTAAGAAAGATATATTTTGGCCCATGGTTTCAGAGGATTCAGCCCATGATTGATTGAATCTGCTATTTCTGGGTGTGTGGTGAGGCAAATCATCATGGCACGGAATTTATAGTGGAGCCAAACTTGCCTTATGACGCCAAAAAGGAGATGACAGATGGAAGGAGAGAGAAGACAAGAAAGGAAGGAAAGAGAAAAACAGAGAAAAAGAGAGAGAGAGAGGAACAGAAACAGAGAGATAAAGAAACATAGATATCAGGAACAAATTATACCCTTCAAGGGCACACCTCTAATGACATTACCTCCTCCTCCAATTAGGCCCAACCTCCTAAAGTTTCCACCACCTCCCAACAATCCATTGAGCTAGGAACCCATAATTAGATAAATCCATCCATAAGGTTAGAGCCCTTATGATCTCATCACTTCTCAAAGGCCCCACCGCTGACCACTGCTACACTGGGGCTCGAGCCTTCCACAAGCACTCCTGAGGATCCAAACCATAACACAATCTGACCACAAATCAGCATTAGTGTGAGTCAACATCTTCTCACAGTTTAAAGTGATCCACACCTCATACCCACAAAAGCAGGAAAAATTAAAACATGCATTCACTGATAATATTTTACATGATCTCCCTCCATATTGCACACTTCTTCGACTTCTTTTTATTACAAAGAATCATAAGTCATTCTTTGTTTTAAATCACCTGCCAAGTGGGGAGGGGGTGACATTAAAATCTTAAATTCAAATTATCTCAGATTTGTGCCTGTTCAGCTGTTTAGCTGGCCGCTACCCCAGATGTCTCAAGTCAACCATCAGCAGCATTTCTGGTGTTTATTTGGAGCTTAAACAATTGCTAATGCTTATAACCAGGAACATAGTAACATTTTATCTTTACTGGGAACAGCATGAAACGCAGACGGGCCTCTCCATAAAGCAGGATTCTGATACTTTGAACAAAGGCTGGACTCCTTTGCTAAGCAAGGAAGGCTGCATTTCCAGGACACCACGTGCTGGGCAGGGAAAGAAAAAAAGCAAGGGGCATGTATGCATCCACCACATGATGACAAGCACGCTGTCACGGCTGCGGTTTCATTATTTGAGAAGAGGAGAAAGGCTTCAAGAGCATCATGGCCCGACCAAGCTAAGCCTAGAAAGTCAGGGAGGCTTGGCACTTTCCCACAGTGACATGTCTCACAACCTCAAACAAGTCACTCACTTTACCTGCTCTGGCTCCAATCTGTCCTCACCGCTTAGAGGGAATACAGCAAAAATATTGCTGATTACCCTCCAAGATGCTAACTTAGTTTAATAATTCCTATACACCAGAATTGGCATGCAAAAAGCACTTGTTTTACAGAATTTAATATTTTTGATGCCTAGGTCATTCTTATGATCTTACCTCCACTTCTGAAAGGCTGCTAGGCACACAGGCAAGCATCCTAACCTATCTGAGCCTTGGTTATATCTCCTCTCAAGTTTCTTTTCAGAAAGTCTGCCCTCTCTTCCAGGGCTTTTTGATCACCCTAGGAAAGATACAAATGAAAGTATCTTGCAAAAATATAAAGTGTTATGAAAATGTGCGAGCGATGACAGGCACTCAACCGAAATTCCAAGGTGCACCTTGATGTCTCTCTTGATTGTGAAATTATAAGAATTGAGCCTTTCTTTCCTAAATCATAAAATATCAACACACAGAAGAGGCTTTGGCACTTTAGAACCTGCTCTGACTTCAAACCCACGAGCAAGATTATGTGTTTTCTTTTGCCTCCCACAAGGACATAGAATAATAAATAATAATAATAAAAGAAAACTAGTTCAGCCTCTGGAGAATATGTAGTTATCAAAACTCAAAATGAAAACTCAAAGGGAAATAAAAGAAATTGCAAACCTTCTCATTGGCAGGTAAATAAGTCTTTGAAAGGTCAGAACTGAGAACAAGTGTCTGGAGGAGGAACATTCTAGCAGGCATTGTTCTCAGGAAATAGGAAGGAAAGCAGATGCCACCCCACATTTGGTGAAATATTTATGACTCTACCGCACATCCTTTTGGGGGAGCAAATTGATGACTCCTCCAACCAGCACAATCACCTGGGGTGTGCCATGCGCAGCCTCGATCAATCACGCTGACATGATTTGTTCGGCTTTATTCAGAGGCTGCCTCCCCTTCAATCCAGTTTCCAAGATGGAAAGGATGAAAAAGACAGAGTAGCCAAGGCTTCTCTAATAAGGGTTTTTTTTTTTTTTTTTAATGTCAGAGTTACAGTGTTTGGAGGTTATTTCTGATGGATATGGGAGTTCTTTGTTTCCTTCAAATTGGCAAAACAAATAGGGGACCATGTTAGTCCTCTTTCAGAATTGCCACTCACTCCATATTTACAGCTGTGTGCATAATACTGTCACAAAGTAATGTTTCCTTTGCATGAGGTTTCAAAATCTAAATGCATGCCGCCTAAACTTGGATTGATGATGGAGATTCATAGCGATAGTTGATGGAAATTAGCTGTCATAACAAATGAGCAAACAACCAGATTTCAATAAACTTTAGGTTCCAGAGAATTGGGCACCTACTCAGAAGCATGCATGGAGCACCTCTACAGAGTCCTGCCAATGCATTATACAGAGGTATTTCCTCTCTCAGAGGTCGTCTAAGGCTCAAGTAAGCCAGGCAGGGACATGTAGAGTGCTAGAGATATATGCAGAGTACTTGTGGAGGTATGAATGTATGAATGAGCCCAGCATACTTGGGCTCATGTCCCCAGCTGGTGGCACTATTTGGGAAAGTTGTGGAACCTTTAGAAGCAAGAGCCTCACTAGAGGCAGTGGGTCATTTGGTGCAGACTAAGTTTGTATAGCCCTGTCACACTTCCTGTTCACCCTATGCTTCCTAAATGAATGACCACCCAGCCTCCTGCTCCTCCTGCCACATCTTCCCTGCCATGATGGAAACTGTTTCCTTCCTTAAGTTGCTTCTGGTCAGGTATTTATTAACAGCAATAAGAAAGTAACCAACATCATACTTCAATATCACAGAGGACAGAAATGCCACTCTGGTTAAGGAAGTCCATTGGAAGGCATGGCCAAGAAGGAGCCTCAATTCTGAAGTTCCCTTTTCTGGCAGATATCACAGGTGGGTTTGACCAAGCTCGGGATATTTTTACAGAAGAGTACATGAGGAAGAGTGTCAGTCAGACTAGACTGTAGGTTGGAGCCAATTACAGGGCCTATGAGTTACAGTAGGCAACTTCAGCTCTCCAATGGAGACTGTGTTTGTATTTTTCAGGATATAGTGTGAGAGCTGGGGCCCATCTAACCCTACCAACCGACCGTAGGCCGATAGCTGAGATTCTGGCAAGAGAGGACCCACCACAGTCATATCGTGGAGGATCCAAATGGAACCCCGCAGAGAATGACGGGATGAACAAGGGGCCCACAGCCACAGCCATTCAATCAACACAGGATAAGCCAGTGAGACAGAAACCAACGATTTCGACACAAAGACCTCTAAGCTCACAACCTTAAAGCAGCCTTAATACTCATCCACCACGACTCAGGGAACTGAGCGGAAGAGGGGGCAGAAAGATTGTAAGAGCCGTGGTGGAGGAGATTATCCAGAGGCATGGCCAGGAGAACCTGGCTGAATACTAGGCTATCCATGGTCCCCTGTCACAAGGACTGATCCAGACGACCCATGGAGGAGGTTATCCAGCGGAGTGGGGAGGGGAGGGCAGTGGGGAATTGGGGATAACAACTCATTGTTTTCCCACTAAATATTGTAACTCATTATGGACAATAAAAAATATATTTAAAAAAAGAATGGTAGAAACCTATGGAACACAGCCAAAATTGTATTCATTTATTTCTGGTTGCTTTATTCCCCAAACAGCAGAGTTGAACAGTTGCTGCAGTGTCCATATGGCTCACATAGTCTAAAGTATTTGTTATCTGATTCTTGACGTTTGCCAAAGTCTTGTCAAGCAAATAAGAAATCATTATACTCCAATGTGGGAAGTCCTGTCAGTGATGGGGAGAAACAATCTAGAACTCACCAAAATAGGAGATACAATTTTCCCAAAGATGTATGTTACCTAAAGCCCCGCTACTCAAAGGCTGTTCTGTGGGCCAATTACATCAACATGACCTGATTACCTGAGAGCTCATTAGACATGCCAACTTCAGCTGGTGGAGGAGCATGTGGTTAGCATGTGGGAGGCCCTGAGTCCAGCCCCAAAGCACATATAAGAGAGAAGGAGGAGAGGCAGGGAGGTTCTCAGGTCTCATCCCAGGCCTGCACATCCTGGGTGAATCCTGTAGCTATTTTAAGTCTGACATGCCTTGGTTTACACTGCAGGCATAGTTTTTGGGAGGAAGCAGCTATGAGATGTTTAGGAGACATACTTGATGACTGGGGATTAATTGGATGGATCCAATCTTGAGGATGATTCTAACATTTTCACCTTGAACATCTGCGGAGATGGCAATGGTGTCACTACTACACGTGGATAGAAGAAGCACAGGTCATAGAGAAAAAGTAAGGAGTTAGGTTGGGAGGTATATTTAGTAGGTGCGACAAGTTGATCTAGATAGAATTGGAAATGCAGGCTTTTGGAAAAAAAATCAAAATATTTGGCTTTTGGGGTTATTTTATTTTTGAGACTCACTATCACATTGTGGTGGCTGAAGCCATCTTGATATATTCCTTTAGCCTAAGAAAATGGACAAGGCAAGAAGAGAAAAGAGCTTAGGACAAAACAAAGTAGATAAACAGTAAGACACTGGACACTGACAGGGGAAGGGAAATACATAACAGAAGCCAAGAAATAAAAACCACAAAGGGTTAACTAAGAGCAATGATGGTAGCTATATTCCAAAGTGATAAGTCTGTATCCTGGCATTCTACACAAGATAGCAAATGAAATGATATTTTAGAACACAATACAAGGATATCACTTCCTGAAAAAAAAAAAATCTCCAACAGTTCCATGGTATCGTCTACAAAGTGCACCAGAAGCCCTGTGACTGCTGGATGCCAGACTTCTTATCTCTCACTCCAATATCCTCTAAGTCAACCATCTTGAAGTATTCACTTGATACAGTCTCTCTCTCTCTCTCTCTCTCTCTCTCTCTCTCTCTCTCTCTCTCTCTCTCTCTCTCTCTCTCTCTCTCTCTCTCTCTCTCTCCCAACAGTCTTAACTTTTATTTAGGGCCCTTCTCAGATACCATCTTCCTAAGTTTCTCATCTCTCATTAGGATCCTGCTACTCTTTCCTGACTTTTTATCTCACACAACTCCTGTCTTTCATAACAGGTCTAATTCCAATTTAGCTTGTTGTGAGTAAGGTCTGGGGAAGCTTATCTCCACATGTGTCCCTAGGGAGCAGGGACTGCATCTTAATCAAATTTGTTCACGCTCTACAAAAGGTCATGTCTAGCAGGCAAAAAGATCTTTATGATGAAGAAAAATGAGATACACTATTTTAATAGAATAAACATTTCCTCAATGCTTCACCCATATTTAGAGAGAGAGATACTCATTAATAGTATCCGCCCATTCTTCCTCAGGCAGTTTGGTTTTGTTTCTAGGACTGGCCACACTACCCCACCCACCCCCACGAAGCTGGGTGCTGTGATGAGGACTGATCCCTTATGTCTGCTCTGTCACCTCCCATCCAGGAATGAGAGACACCATCATCTCATCTCTCTTCAGCCCCCCCCCACCCCTTTTGTTTGTCATCCTGAGCTCAGCTAACCTCAGCTGTCAGACATCCTCTTGCTCAAATATCTTCACACTCGGCTATTTTACCACCTTGTCAGGGCAAATGTTTGTTCAAAATGAGTCGCTGGGTTGTTACAGTGCTTCATGCCTTGCTTTTCTCTTCCTTCGGGGCAAATGAGAGTGGGCAGTCGGGATCGTAAAAATGGGCTAACTCGAGCGTTTTCACTTTAGGACGTGTGTTTTATGTGCTGTGTGAAAAATCTATGCAATGCAGGGAGAATGGAAAAGACTAACCAGTGAGAAGAAAATTTAGATATAAAATTTATCCCTGAAGCCAGGTACCTATTGATAAGCTTTATGAATGTGATGGAAAATGAAGTTTATAATGGGGTAATACAGACATAGAGAAATGCTTTTGCAAAGGCTGAAAGAACCAAGTTATGTCCTTCTCAATATAACACCCCCAGCAGAGACAGAATGAAACCTCAAATGTGAGAAAGCACTTTCTAACTATTTATTTAGATTCATCTAATAACCTACATTCTGCGATATGTTGTTGTCACAGTTCAACTGAAGAAGATATTAAATGGGAATAGAACTG
Organism: Zapus hudsonius; assembly: GCA_004024765.1. Taxonomy (NCBI): domain Eukaryota; kingdom Metazoa; phylum Chordata; class Mammalia; order Rodentia; family Dipodidae; genus Zapus; species Zapus hudsonius. The sequence goes on from PVHP010001099.1 coordinate 36,013, forward strand.
CATTCATTATAATTAGCAAGTCGAAACCACGAGGCTGGCAAACCTGGATTATGGCCAAAATGGTGGAAACAGTATCTTTATTTATAGGAAATTGTATTGCCAATAAGCTGATCTCCAAATCATTTGCATGAGTATGTGCATATGCACATATTTTAAAGTAGAGAAGAAACTGAGAAAATTGTTTTCATTATTTTCTCACTAAGCCAAAATAAATACCACCATCTGAAATTATGAGCTGTTCCTAATTAAGCATCAAAAGGTTAGCATCATAGTAGACAGCAACTCTCAATACATCAAGGTCCTCTTTTCCAAATTCACCTATTACTAAAATTAAGAAATTTTTAGATTAGAATGTGCTGATGTTTTTTTTAAAATCATGCTAGGAAGAAAAGGGAGACGATGCTTGTTTCCAGTCTTGAATTTCTACTATAGCTTCACAATTTCCATAGTCATTCTCAGAAAAAAAAAGAAGCTTGTGGAGGAATGGGCTTATTTTGGCTTATAGACTTGAAGGGAAGCTCCATCACAGCAGGAAAAAAAATGATGGCATGAGCAGAGGGTGGACATCACCTCTGCCACAGTACTGCAATCAGTGGCAGGAAGGTGTGCCAAATATTGGCCAGGGGAATGTGGATATATCCCCCATAAGCTGCTCCAACAATACACCTCCAACAAGGTTCCAATTCCAAAGCTGCCATCAGCTGGGGATCAAGCATCCAGAACACATTACGTTTATGGAGACACCTGAATCAAACCACTACAACTGGGCTTCTGGCTGCCACATGGTAGCTATGGATTATTGCTCAAATTGCTTAAAGCTGTGTCTATTTTCTCATGTATTTACCTCATTAGGTTGTCATGAAAATTAAAACACTCGATAGCTATGACTCAGTTATGTTGGCTGATGTTGTTGGAGGTGTTGGTGACAGGGTGATTGGATCATTTAATGCTTGCTTGTTGTAGTTTCTGAAGCCATCATAATTAAAGTCTAAAGAGTACACTGATTCTTTACACTTATCACAGTTCTTTCCATTTTCCAATAGTAGTCAGTACCCTAGTTTAACTATAACATATGCAACAAAAGTGTTCATATGAAATTTTATAGCTAACACTGTTATCACTGTATTTGAAATAGAAAAAAAAATTAGACATCAATTCCTAGCTTCAACAATTTCTATAGTACTGAGACACTGCACCTAACTATAATGTAGAGATAAGAAAAGACATAGGACAAGTCCCTAATCTTTGAGGTTGATATCAAGTACAACAATTATGTCCCTGAGCAGCTCCAAAAAACAGCCAGGAGTCCACACCAAGCTTGGGCTTTGCATTCCCACTAGTCCTGTGCATACACACTGAAGCACTTAACCTCACATTGCTGGGACAAAACACCTGACCAGATGCAGCATATGGAAGGAAAGGGTGTATTCCTGGTTTACAGTTTCAAGGGGAAGTTTGCTCATGGCAGAGAAGGCATGGCTGCAACAGACAAGCAGGGGTCACTTCTCCATGTCAACAAGAAGGAAGTAGAGACAGCGTTGAATGTGGTAAATGGAGCTGAACTATAACACCCCAACGCCTGCCCCCCAGTGACACACCTCCTCCAGCAAGGCTCCACCTTCCAAAGACTCCACCAGTTTGGGATTAATTATGAGGCATAATCACAAATACATGAAACTCTGGGGGGACATTTTACATTCAAACCACCATACATATCAATATTACACACAACATGAAAAACATCTCAGAGCTAGAGAGATGGTTCAGCATTTAAGGCACTTGCCTCTAGTGCCTAAGGCCCAGGGTTCAATTCCCACATAAGCCAGACCCACAAGGTGGTAGCCCTGGTTCTCTCTCTCTCTCTCTCTCTCTCTCTCTCTCTCTCTCTCTCTCTATCTATCTATCTATCTCCCCCTCCCTTCCTCCTTGAAAATGAATAAATAAAATATTTTTTAAATAAAGTTTAAAAACATCTCAATGCAGTTATCATGCCAATCCATACCCTAAACAAAATAGAGTATAGGCCATATGTACAAAACAGAAGTGCATAGATGTTCATTTCATAATAAGCTAACTTTCAGCATTATTTATCAACAAAATATAACACCAAACCTTAATTATCTCTAAGTATTAAAATTATATTATACATTTCTTTGAGGTTCATATGACAAAGATATTAAGCAAATCTTAAATATTAAATAAAACCACTGCAAAAGAATCATTTCTTAACGTTTTGTTTGACTCTTTATAAGTATGTCATATAATTATTATAAAAATATAAAATCTCAGGGCCAGTGACCTATCTCATTTGGTAGAACGGTTGCCTTGCATGCATGAGACACTGGGTTCAATCCCCAGCACTACAATAAGTAAATAAAAGATAAAATGAAATAAAATAAAACTGAGGGTGAAAAAAGAAACCGAACAAGTATATCAGTCACTGCTAACCTTCTTATCTCTTCCCACAGGATGGCCATATTAAACATCTGATGAATCATCTTCCACGGGTATGTATATATACATATACTAAGTAGTTACCGTTTCTTTTTTTGTACAAACATGAGCTAAAAATATTGATGTTACTATGAAACTTTTTTTCTCACCTAATATCATAGATATCCTTCATGTCATTTGATATAGATCTTACTCATTGAATACTTAGATTGATAAATTAGCTTAATAAAATAAATTAGAGTTTATATAATCCCTATTACAAATATCCCACAAATCATTTCCTAACTTATTAAAATTTAGGCTTTTTCTATTTTTTCAAACATAACAAAAAATTAGATATACTGATATTTTCAAATCGGGGGGATTGTTTAATGAAGGTTATACTTTTAAAAAGATAGTCCTGATAACTTCCTCAAATGAAAAAGCTTTCTTCTCATTATCTTTGACAGAAATGGCATTAGAAATTTGTTTTTCTTATGGAATAAAATGGCATCTTATTATCATTGTTTTCCCCAGTATAAGCATTTAGTGTTGAGTCATAATTATTACTGAACAATATTTGATCATGTTTTTTTTTCTAAATGAGGGTTTCTCAACCCATATATACTATTAATATTTGAGAGCAGATAATTCCTTACCACAGGTCTTGCACAGGTAAGAAGGCTGGAAGCACCTCTGGCCTCTACCATCCAGAGGCTTCTCCCATTGCCAGAATCCCCTCCCTCTCCAGCTAGAAAGGTCTATTCTCAATGCTTAGATGATTAAGGCTTTGGTTTTATAAGTGAACTTATTGAATTTACTAAACAACACATTCCCATGAGTCACCCCCAAGATATTTTTTCAGGGTGGATAGATTTCAAACACTGATCAATAACTTAAAAATATGAAGGTGCATGTATTCCATGAGCATAACATAGTGAATATCTTCCTAGGTTAAAACTAACCCCAGAAACACGAGACCAGAGCCTCATTGAACATACTGCCTCCCTCAATTTTAAAGCCAGTTGACAGCTTTTGTTCATCTCATTCCAATTCCCTGTTTATGGCTTGTGAACAGGTAAAGATAAAAGAGTTGTTAAATATTTAAATACCTACTTACTGTGCCAAAATCTCAAATGAAGCAGTTTCTTTGATTATTTTTTATTATAGTATTTTGATTTACTGTGAATTTTCTCATCCAAAATAGATAAATGCTTTTCCTAGAACTGCTTATTACTGGTGAAACACTTTCTCTTTTGTTAAGAAATAAGATTCTTAAGTATATTTTTACTATTTTAATTATCTTAGACCAATAAATACACAAATTGCTTTCCTCAAGAAAACAAATGTTACATTCTAATTGTTTTTAATACAGAGCAGTTTTTCTGAGTCTAGGGGGGAAAAAACTACCAAGAATAGAAAATGCAATAGAAAAGTTTAATTGAAATTCAATACCAAATGCAAGAACTAATATAACAATTAGTTATCTTCACCTATTCTTACAAACAGGTTGATTGCCGCCTTATTTATAATAGTAATAACACCAGACACATAGAGAGTTCTTAGCAAAGAAACTGACCTTTATCAATCTATTCCAGGAGTAATTTTCTGGCTTTAATTAGAAGTCAATATTTCTTTCTGATGAATTCATAAATAATAATTAAAAGTCACCAGCCATTCCCAGCTGGCTTCAAGGTTTCAATAGTCTGTAACAGCAGAGGATGGTTTTAAAAAGGCAAAATGCCAGTCATCAGATCTATCTCACTATCGCTAAAATACTGACAACAGCATTACAGGGAATCAATAAACAATGCAAAGAGCTGACCAAAAGACAAACATGGGAACCTGCCAGTCTTTTCGGGACATGGGCTTTTGTGACAAAAATCACATAGCCTGACAAATTCTCTCTGCATTGTTCCAGCCTAGGCTTCCAGCACATACCACTGTTATCAAAGTCCAATTTAGAATTTCAGATATTTTCAGATTAAAACTATTCCCAAAGTTTATATGGTAAGAGACAAAGTTTCTTATCTAGGAGCATTTTTATTTTTCTTCCCCTCAAAGAGTATTTTTGAGATCTCTGAAGATATGATGATTGAATGATTTGTTTGCTAGTGCTTGGTGAGTCAATTAATAGCGTATATTTCCATCTAGTTTCATCTCATTACCAACTATTTCGGGTACCTGTGTTTAATTATTTGAGTCCAAAAACAAGTAGAGAAATAAATCTCCCAACTAATGCTAATTGGTTTCCTTTTATGCATTAAAAAAATCTGTATAAATCACTGGATTAAATAACAAGCAATTGGTGGCGTTATTCCAATTACAGCACCTCCAGCAAAAACTCCACCATAGAAGCATGATGAAATTGGGTTAATTTATTAATGCATTTGGTACAGTGTATAATGAGGTTTTAGCTATTGAAGCCACTTAAATTCATTTAACTAATCAGAGTTCAGCATCTTAAAAAAATTAAACTAACTTTTAGCTGATAGAACTCAAAATCAAAAATGAGAAGAAAGAAAACAATCAGACAAGTGGTGGCTAGGCGGCTCACAGAAGCAGAAGCACTCCATTCAATCACTGAGCTGGGGAAATGGCCTATCCCACCACAGCTCCCTCCCCACACTTTCAGACAATTGCAGATCTGATGCAATCATCCTACAGGGAAGGACCAAAATGAGGGTCAAGAAGGCGCCTGGAGTTTTCAACACTTTCTGAAGCAAGGAGAACTGACTTTTGTGACCAACATTGCTTTTTCCCCCTCCTACTTTTAATGGTTATCATTTGGCCCTAAAGAAAAGATAAAGCATCTGGTTCCCATAATGAAACAGTATTAAAGCAGGGTTTTTGTTTTCAGGAAAGGTTCTCATCATTGGCATATCCAATGGGATCTATTTCTAAGCATTTAAATGACTCCTTAATTTATTTTACTCACAAAGAGAAATAGTGACATGTCAAAAAATATGTGTAAGTGTGCATCAGGTAAAATCAAGATATCAGTCCCAAATTTAAATATTTTGTGAATTTTTAAAAATTGTGCATGTGTGCATACGTGTGTGTGTGTGTGTGTGTGTGTGTGTGTGTGTGTGTGTGTGTGTGTATGTTCACCTGCACATGCAAGCACCCACTTAAGGCCATGATCTATGCATGAGGATTTGAGAACAACCTCAGGGTGTTTATCCTCTCCTTCTACCTTGCTAGACACAGGTTCTTCCTTCTATTTTTGACTGCTGCTTATACATCAGTGTAACCATCCTGAGAGCTTCTAGATTCTTCTGGCTCCCCCTCCCATTGCCATAAGCATGTATGTATTACAGACTCCTAAATCACTTTGCATCCAATTTTTATTTTGGTGCTAGGGAATCAAATTCTGGCTGACAGGTTTGTTATCAAAACAAGGCAGGCTTTTGTCAAAGCTCTTGAATACCTGCCTCAGGCCAAAGGTAAGACCTTATTGCTGAAGAGACCACAGAATATCATCCCACAACAATGACAGACCCTGCTAGATCCAGAATGGTATCCAGCTCCCAGATGGTAGCATGTGAGCTGCCAGGGGAAATTGGTCAAAGATATTTGGAGAAAGCAGAAAACACTGATATACAATTCAGACTGATGTAATGAGAATGCTGAAAACATTGCTTTATGGAAGAGACCAGCAAGTCAAGAAGTGCTAATGTGTGCAATAGTGACATCAAACCTAGGAGGGTAATCAACGGCTTTCAGATTGGCTAAGAGATCCACTCGGTGACAAGAAACCCTTAACTGGGATCCATAGCAAAATCTTATGGGGATCAAGAACCCAGGCTCCAAGGGGAAATTCCCACTACAAGAGAGCTACAGAGAGGCTACACCCATTAGAATCTTGCCCCTTTAGCAATGTTTGTCTCCTATAACCTAAACTGATCTCACTCTCTGATGGAGATTGTTTATATTTTTCAGAAGGCGGTGAGAGATCCATGGACAACCGAATTCCACCAAGTCATGGGATGATGGCTGACATCCTGACAAGAGATGAACTACCCCTGCCCTATCATATAGGCCCCAAATGAAATCTATGAGAAAGTGGTGAGATAAACAAAAGACCTATCACTGCACCAAGTCAGATAACCCACAAAAGGTCAATGGAGACAGATACCAACATATCCAATACAACCCAAAGCAGAAATCCAGAGACACTTAAGATCTCAAGAATAAATCAGACTTAAAACTCACCCACCATGGCTCAGGGAACTGAGTGGAAGAGAGGATGTAAGAGCCATGGTGGGGTAGAATATCCAGAGACATTGCCCCCTCAGCAACAACACAAAAAGGGGGTTGGAGAGAAAAGAACTAAATACCTCTAAAGCAATTCATTCCCCCTTACCCCATGGACTGAATGCCCACCAAAGCGAATCCACAGCAGATTGGGGACATGGAGGAGGGAAATGGGGGAACCATCAAAAGATAAAATGGATCTAATTATACATAATAAAGATATTTTTTTTAATTTAAGGAAACATTTTTAAAAATAATATCTATAAAAATCAACTTATCAATGTATTCTAAAAAACACTGAATCAGGGGCTGGAGAGATGACTAAGTGGTTAAGGTGCTTGCTGTAAAGCCTAATGACCTGGATTTGGTTCCCCAGGATCCACATAAAGCCAGATACACAAAGTGATGCATGCATCTGGAGTGGAGTTCATTTGTTTGGCTAGCGGCCCTGGCATGTCAATTCTCTCTGTCTGACACTCCTATTTCTCTCTGCTTGCAAATAAATAAAATAAAAATATATAAAAACTACTAAAGCACGTAAAAAGACAAAATAGGAGGTATGGGAGGGACATTATATATAAATGAAGATATTCCCATTAAGTATTAATGGGAAGATTCCTTATAGTCTCTGTGTTATCTTAGATTTCTTATTGCACTCTATTTGGCTAAGTATTCCTGAGATAATTTCATTTACAACAGAATAACTAATTCAATCTAGACCTCCTATAATAAACAAGTGAATATTAAAGTGTATATATACATATACAAATATATGCATTACATATAGATATGCAAACACATCCATCCATGACAACAATATGTGTACAAATATATATGTGTGTACATATGTGTAAAAGCCATTTACAAGCATTGAACATCAAGCATCTCATCCTGGAGAGAAGAGAAACAAGGAAGCAAGCGGAGGGCTGATGATATGGCTCAGTGGGTAAAGTGAGTACCAGAATTCAGATGCCTAGAACCCACCAGAAACTGAACACTGCAGGGAACATCTGTAAACCCAGTGCATCTATTAGTAGATGGGAGGTGGAGACAGGAGAGCCTTCCAGAAACTCGTGAGCCAGCTAATCTGAATATAGTGGTGAACAATGAGAGAACTGCCACAAATAAGGAGGAAGGTGAGAACACCCCCAAGTTTTTTCTCCTCACACATTATATGGCACATGTTCACCCATACTCGCATATACAAACTCTCTCTCTCATACACACATACACACACAGAGAGAGAGAGAGAGAGAGAGAGAGAGAGAGAGAGAGAGACGAGTCCCACAAGCACGAGCATATCCGCTTTCAGCTCTCTCCACTCTGGTGCAGGTGGAAGAGAGGACATTCGGTCCAGGTCTGGCTCTCCTGAGGTAACAGGTATCTGTATCTGCAGCTACTGAATGGCCAGTGAGAAGACCAGAGTGGGAAAGAAGTTTTGGAGATTTCATTTGGATCCCCTTGAGTTTTTGACTGAACACTAAAGATATGTGTCTATGCTGGAAGTCTCCTAGAGGCAGGCTAAAGGGCATCTGTTGAGTAAACTACAAGCACCCTGTCGCCCTATATCAATTAAAGACACTGAATTTATCATTCAAAATTTTTCTTCCCAAGGAGATTTTCTTTGTATGTTTTAGAAACCAACAAGAACAATGGATAACCCATTCCCACCAACAGAACCTGAGATGTTGCCTGTTGCCAAGGCAGGAGATGAACCACTCCTAATGTGTAATATAAAACCCAACTGAAACCTTCAAGGAAGTGATGAGATGAACAAGATACCTACCTCCACAGCAAGTCAGATAACCTGTGAAAGGATAATGGAGACAGACACTGAGGATACACAACACAATCCAAAGCAGAAATTCAGAGATTTTTAAGACTTCAACAATAAGCAGACCCAAAACTCACCCACATGACCCTGGGATCTGAGCAGAACAGGGGGCTGAAAGATTGTAAGAACCATGATAGGGGAAAGAGAGAAAAAATTCTGGCTACCTCTCATATAATCCATAACCCCCTATCCCATGGACTGGCCCAGCAAACTCACATAGGAAGGCCCCCAGCAGGGTAGGAACAGGGAGGAGAGAAATAGGGATACCACCATAAGACTTGCTCATGTATTATATCTAATTATTCACAGTAAATATGAAAATAAAATAAAATAAAGTATCACAGAAAAAAATGAATAACTATGTAAAAAGATCTTTCTTCTATGCATAATTTAAGTCTAGGTGTGATCTCTGGAAGAATTCCATGAATTCTATTTGCTATGAGAAAGTAGAACAAATTCACAAAAATTGTTCAAACATGCCAACATGCTTTGAATCCAGATTTTATTTCCTTATTCCAAACTTGAAGATATTATGTGAAAAATATAACCATTTTACCTCTAGTACATAGAAGCAAAATTCATTAATAAAATATACAATTTGAGTCCATGAATAAGTTTAACCAAAATGCTAGTTCATTAAAGTAAATCAATGAATGAACTTAAAAGGATAATATACAATGTTCTAAGGGAATTTATTACTGGAAAGCAAGATCAATTTAAGCTTAGAAATCAATCCATAGGCCATGTTACAAAATAAAATAATATATAATTAATTAAAGCAAAAAAAAAACAATGAATAAAGTGTGGCACTCATTCATAATAAAGAATAATAGAGATTATCAGTGCCTGAGGAATATAAAGAAACTTTCTTAAACAAATAAAGAACCAGGCATGATGGCACACACCTTTAAGCCCAGCACTTGGGCAGCAGAGGTAGGAAGATCACTGTGAGTTCAAGGTCAGCCTGGGACAACATAGTGCATTCCAGGTCAGCCTGGGCTACAAGACCCTACCTCAAAAATAAAATTAAAAAAAAGGTTCCAGATCAAGATGACCAACTAGAAGCCACTCCAGGACCCACCAGTGAAGGTTTGGGATACCAGCTAGGATCCAGTCCCTGGACCCAGGCTGCTGCAGTCCCATCAAAGGCCCAGCCCCTATCCAGCTGCCATACCAGCCTATCTGGAGCTTTCCTACTGCCCTCTGCTTCAGTAGAGGCCCAGAGAGTAGCCCCACCCCACCCACAAGCTCCTGCCATAGCCCAGTGTGTGCAACCCACCTCCTCCTGTTACGGGAAACCTTGGCACAGTTATATTTGGTTTTTACCATTGAATTACCCCTCCCCCAGTTCATGTCCTCTAATGCAAAAGAATTATACACAGGGACAGAAATAAGTCTTGTTACACATTTATTTATTCCAGATTAATTAGTTAAGGGAAAAAGGAGTTGGATAGGAAAGCCACCTAGCCACCACATGGTCTGTGAGGTTCAAGATAATAGAGAGCTCCCATTGTGAGAAAGAGAGGTTCATGAGGGAAAAAGTCTGGAGCCTGCCCCCACCCCAACCATTATCTGAGGTGGGGTTTGGCCTTAGCTTCCTAAGGCCTGGAAATTCAGCAGTCTTTCTGCTCCCTTGCCATGTAGGGGAAGAGGCCAGCTTTCTTCTAGGGAAGTTAATATAAGTTTTCCCCAGGTGAGTCAGAGAGACAGCTGATTGGTTCATATCTGACCAATCAGTTTTAGCCCCTAGGTTGTAGCTCTAGCTAGCCACCTCCTGCTCAAGGGGAAGGGTTGTCTCTGCAGACATCTGACCTGTCACACTGCCAGCTCCCTCCTGGTCTGAGAATTCACCTGCTCAGCCACTGGTCCGAGGGCACACTCAGTACCCCCCCTGCCCTCATCTGCCCAGCTGCTAATCTGAGGGCTCACTTAGCCCCCCCAGGCTCCCCCAGCCTCCACCATCAATATCAGCGCACTTGACAGCCCAGCTGCTGATATGAGGATGCTATCAGCCCCCTCCCCAATACTGGTGCATACATCTGCCCAGCTGCTGATCTGAGGGTGCACTGTGCCCCCTCCACCCCCCCAGCAGGGATGCATTCATTGGCTCAGCCACTGATCTGAGGGTGTGCTCCAGCATAGTATCCAATGTGCACCTGTGCCCAGCCACCAAACTGAGTGCCCACCCCCCTACCAAACATGCACCCTACCCAGCCACAAAATCGCTGGTGGGCCCTGCCCCTGAGGTGGAACCAAGCACCAGCATCTACTCACAGAACCAAGTCAGTGCCCATCCCAGTCCATGAAAACCAGTGTGCACCCTGCCTGCACCACTTAGGAGAGCACACCACAAGGACACCCCCAACCCCTCCAAGAGGAACCGAAATGGGAAGATCACAATGCAAGAAGAGCATACCAGCTGAGTGCCACACACCAAACCAGCCAAGCTCCAATTTGGAAGTCACTGGTGAAATTATGAAAGAGAAAGTACAGATGCAAACACAAAATGAGACAGACATTATGCCCAGGACATATTTGCATTGAGTCTATGAATAGGTTAATGATGAAAAGCAAAAATGGAAAATTGCCTAGAAAAGGTACAGAGCCAGCTCACAAGCTTTGCCATCAGACTTAACACAATTGAGAAACAGATGGACTTAAGTAGATCAGTGATTGAACTAAAGGCAAACCATCAAACAGAAGAACTCAAGAATCAACTAACCAAACTAAGTGAAAACATAAGCAAACACAAGAATGATTATCAGGGAGCATTAAGTCAAACTTTGAAATGAAAACAACATTTATCATAAATATAGAAACAATTCAAAAAGCTTTATCAGAAAACAAAAATAAAATGGAGTTATTAAAAACCTTTCTAGAATCCCTCACCACTAGAATCAATAATTTTGAAGACAGAACCTCAGATGTGGAAGACAAAACAGAGGAGAATGATAGGGAAAACAAAAACTTGAATAAGTTCAAACAAGCATATGAACAAAATATAAGGGAATGTTGGGATACCATTAAGAGACCATACCTCCAGATCAAGGGGATACCAGAGGGGAAAGAAATCCAAGCCAAAGAAGACATGGAGAACATATTCAACAAAATTATTGAAGAAAATTGCCCCACTCTAGTGAAAGAGAGTCACATAGGAAGCACACAGAATACCAAGCAGGCAGGACCAAAGAAGAAACTCCCCAAGACATATTATAGTAAAAACCCTAAACATTGAAAGAAAAGAGGTGGTTCTAAAAGCAGCAAGGGCAAAACAGCAAATCACATATAAAGGCAAACCCATCAGAGTCACATAAGACGTCTCCATGGAAACCATGAAAGCAAAAAAGGCTTGGAATGGAGACTTCAAAGCCTAAATCACTATGGCTTTCAAACCAAACTAATGTGCCCTGCGAACGTTTCCTTGATAATAGATGGAGAAAGGAAAATGTTCCATGATGAAATTTAACTTTACAACCATATGGACACAAAACCAAACCTACTGAGAATTCTTCATGAAATATTCCGCACAGAAGAGCCAAACAACCAAACATTCATCACATAACCAAAACCACTCTTTCTGAAGCTTTTTAATGCCATAGGAGAATATGGAATATTTCCAAACTTCACTCTAATACCAAAACCTGACAAAGATAAAACTAGAAAGGAAAACTATAGACCTATATCCCTGATGAACTTAGATGTAAAAATTCTGAGTAAAATCCTTGCAAACCAAATACAACAACACATTAGAAGTATTATCCACCTTGACCAGGTAGGATTCATGCCAGGAATGCAAGGTTGGTTCAACATACGGAAGTCAATCAACATAATCCACCACATTAATAAACTTAACAATAAAAACCACATGGTTATTTCAGTCAACACAGAGAAACCCTTTGACAAAGTTCAACATCACTTCATGATCAAAACACTTGAGAGACCTGGAATAGAGGGCTTATACCTCAACATAATAAAGGCCATATATAAAACTCCCAAAGTCCAAATCATAGTCAATGGAGAAAGACTCAAGGAGTTCCTACTAAATTTGGAAACAAGACAGGGGTGTCCACTTTAACCACTGCTCTTCAACATAATACTTGAAGTCCTAGCCCAAGCAATAAGACGGGAGAATGACATAAAAGGGATACAAATTGGAAAGGAAGAAGTGAAACTATCCCTTTTTGCAGATGATATGACCTTAAATATAATAGACCTGAAGGTCAGTACCACTAAATTTCTGAAGGTGATTAACTCCTTCAGCAAAGTGGCAGGATACAAAATTAACACACAAAAATCAATAGCCTTCCTGTATGCAAATGATGTACACACAGAAAAAGCAATCAGTAAAAAAGTCCCATTTTCAATAGTCTCAAAAAAAAAAATCAAATACCTTGGAGTAACACTAACCAATGGTGTGAAAGACTTGTATAATGAAAATATAAAAACACTCAAGAAGGATATTGAGGACAACTTGAAAAGATGGAAATATCTTCCACACTTCTGGCTAGGTAGAATTAATATTGTGTAAATGGCAATCCTCCCAAAAGTAGTATACAGATTCAATGCAATGTCAATAAAAATACCAGCAACATTCTTTGCAGACATAGAAAAAATAATCTCCAAATTTATTTGGAATGGCAAAAGGCCTCAGATATCCAAAACTATCCTTAGTAAAAGAAGCTTATCAGGAGGTATCACCATACCCAATCTAAAGAAATATTACAAATACATAGTAACAAAAACAGCATGGTACTGGCATAAAAACAGACACCAATGGAACAGAATTGAAGACCCTGCTCTAAGCTTGAGTAACTATAGTCAATTAATATTCAACAAAGTTGCCAACAATGATAGCTGGAGTAATGATACTATCTTCAACAAATGATGCTGGACAAATACTTGCAAAAAAATGAAAATAGATCCACTCCTCTCACCATGCACCAAAATCAACTCCAAATGGATCAAAGACCTCAACATAAGACCTGAAACTGAAAACTCGGGAAGAAAAAAAAAGGGGAAATCTCTATGAAATAGGAATAGGGAAAAACTTCCTGAACAAAACTCCAGTAGATCAGGAAGTACAGCAATCACTTTACTAATGGGATCTCATCAAGCTAAACAGTTTATGTACAGACAAATATACCATACTCAAAGCCAATAGAATGCCTTCAGGTTAGGAGTTAATCTTTGCTAGCTACAACACAGATAGAGGTCTAATATCCAGAGCCTACAAAGAACTCAATAAATTAAATAATAAAATATCAAACAGCCCTATCACAAAATGGGGCTCTGAGCTCAACAGAGAATTCTCAGAGGAGAAGTTACAAATGGCTAACTCTCATTTAAGAAAATGTTCAACATCATTAATCATCAGGGAAATGCAAATCAAAACAACAATTAGTTTCCACCTCACTCCAGTCAGAATGGCAATTATTAAAAAAAAAATCTACCAACAATAGATCTTGGTAAGGATGAGGAGAAAAAGGAACCCTCATCCACTGCTGATAGTAATGCAAACTGGTACAACCACTATGGAAAGCAGTGTGGAGGCTTCTAAACAGGATTGACATAAAACTACCAGTGGGCCTATCTATCCCTCTATTGGGCATCTATCCTTAGGACTCCTCGTTTCAACACAGAGACATCTGCACAACCATGTTTATAGCAGCTCAATTCATAATAGCTAGGAGTTGGAACCAACCTAAATGCCCATCACTGGACAAATGGATATCAAAATGTGGTACATAAACACCATGGAATTCTCCTTAGCAGTGAGGAAAAATGATATAATGAAATTCAAAGAAAAATGGACAGACTTGAAACAGATCATACTTAGTGAATTGATACAAGAACAGAGAGACAAATGCCGCATATTCTCCCTCATCGTTGGCCCCTAATCAAGTTAAGCTTAAACAATAAGCAAACCTGACATGTGATTCAGGAGACAGACAAAGGGAATGGAAAGAAATGTGTGCTGGTGGGGAAGCAACAGAGGGGGGAGATATACACTAATGTAAACTCACAATAAATTGACTCCATGGAATCCTTTCTTCTGTTCAAGTTTCTGAGGTAGCTGGGGGCATCATATGGTAACAGGGCCCCAAAGAGGGTAGGTGGACGCCAAAACTCAAATCCAGAGACTCTTAAGAACCTAATAATTATGCAAACTTTAAACTCACCCACCATGACTCAGGGAAATTTGCGGAAGAGGTGGCATAAAGAATGTTAGAGGCATGGTGGGGGAGAATATCTAATGCATAAAGGAGTGTGTCATCTTGGTTTTAAGGGGTTTTCTCCAATAACTTAAGATACTAAGCATATTGCTATGTTAATATATATAATGACATACCAATAAAAATGTTATTTTTAAAAAAAGACAGAGGCAGAGGATCATGAGTTCAAGGACAGCCTACGCTCACATTGAGACACTTTCTCCAAAGAACCAAGAACTGGGAATCTCACTTAGTGTTAAAGTGCTTAGTGGGCATGTGCAAAGCCCTGGATTCACACGCCAGCACCAAAAGTAAAAAGCAGTAGTCACTGTATGTTAATTTAAAAAATAAAGCAATTTTGAATGAAAAAAAGAAGATAACCTCCAGAAAACTTATAGCTAAAAATCACACTTGCACTAAGAGACTGAATGATTTTTATCTGTTATTGCGAGTAAAAGGAAGTTCAACTTTGTATTCCATATTGTAATCATAAGACCCCAAAATTGCAAATTATTTATACTGAAAATTAAGACTACATGTAGTAATTTCCGAAAAGTTTAAAGTAAAAAAAAATAATAATCTAAGCAATAACAAGTGAATTAAGCAAGGTTTTTAGGATACAAGTTAATATATTGCCAAAATTAATTTCTAAAACATCAATTAGAGTTAAACAAAGACTGCAATATATTAGGAAAAGTTTAGCAATGACAATACATAGTAATACAAAATAATTCTGAAAAAACTCAAAAGCTAAGATAAAATAGATTTACCTATTAATGATTTAAGATACCTATTCAAATTCAAAACAATACCCATCAAAATCTCAAAAGCCCTTTCTCTAAATATCAGTAACTGAACACATACACACACACATACACACTCACAGGAAGGGGTTTATTCAGGCTTACAGAATCCAGAGGAAGTATCATCAGGGTAGAAGTTGGCCTGCTTCCATAGATCCTTAGGAGAGAGACACCACCAAACAGCCAGCAAACACAAACAGCCAGAGCTCAAACTGCTTTCTATACACCTTAGGGCTGGACTACAAGATCTACCCTCTAGTGATACCTCTTCAAGCAGGTTGCTGGAGACTGGGAAACTCAACCTTAATTAACAATCCCTGAGACGATGGGAGACAGGCATGCACATTCAAACCACCACAGTCTGCCCATGGGCCTCATACACTCCTGACCATCTTCTCAAAATGAAAACTATACTCAGACCAACTTCAAATGTCCCAAATTTCATCTGATATTTGACTGTCTCTTAGTTGCGAGCCCTATAAACTCAAAACACAAGTTACATGCTTCCAATAAATAATGGCACAGGGTAAACATTTCTATTGCAAAAAGGGTATAACAAGGAGAAACTGGACCAATGCAAAAATCAATAACCAGTAGGCAAACATCAAACATCTGAGGTTCAAGTCCAACATCCATAACCAGTGACAAAAGGTCTCTGGGTTCCCATTTCCCTCCTCCAACTGGGCTGAGTAGCTGAGGAAACATTCCACCCTGAGGCAGTAGCTCTCTATGGAAGCCATTCTATAGTCCTGGTATATCCAAAACAGCTTCAGGTCCACATTGCAAAACACACTTCATCTTCATAGTGGCCTTGCTCAGCCTCCAGTAGAGGAATTGCAACACTGTTTCCCTTGCTGCATCTCAGCAGTGGCTGCACCCAGTTCGTCTTCATACCATGGCTTTTCCTGGTCTCCACACAGGAATTTCAACAGCCCTACTTCACATGCCACATCATAGCAGTGACTTCTGGAACTTTACAACCTACTTCTCTGCATTTTCATGCTTCCAAAACCAGTCCCAGATGAGTGGCATAACCACATTTGTAAATACACAGGAGATAAATTTTTAACTTGGAGAGCATCTTCTTTTGAGCCACTTCCTGTCACCTCATGCATCCTTCTAATGCAAAACAGTTGGCCCACATTTAATGCTGGTAATCAATGTAACAATTGCAGTGTAATTAAACTAAAATGAAATTCTGACCAGTAACTTCCAACTTGCTTGAATTTTTATTGTAATAAACCATATAACTTTCATATCATTCGATTCTATAACTTTGGCCAAGCACATACCAGTCCATACTTTTAAATTCAATCTCCATCAAACTTTTAGGGCGTGGGCAGAATGTAGCCAGCCTTCATGCCAATATCCTAGTTCTAACAAAGTTCTTTATTTCCCTTTTAAACATTCATAAACCTCTGGGTCTTTAATCCCACCTTAAATTTGAGGCCACTCTGAAATTATATAGTAAATTCCAGGTCAGCCTGAGCTACAGCAAGACTGTACCTGAAAAACAAACAAACAAACAAAAAAACTCATAAGCCAAGCCTTCATAGTCCACAATTCTCTCTGCATTTAGAATTTTCAAACTCTCACCAAAATAGCCCATAAAACTCTGCTTACAGCACTGTAAGGCTTCTCCAGTCAAAAGTACCAAATACTAGCAGGGTGTGGTGGCACATGCCTTTAATCCCAGAATTTGGGAGGCAGGGGTAGGAGGATCACTGTGAGTTTGAGGAGAGCCTGGGGACTAGAGAGTGTGTTCAGGTTAGTGTGGGCTAGAGTGAGACCGTACCTCAAAAAAAAAAATTAAAAAAAAAAAACAACCAAATATTTCTACATTCCTCCCACCAGCACATTCCAAAAGACCAAAACATACTTGCTCAGATTCATGGAGCATTGACCACTCCTCTTAGTACAATTTTTCTATTATAGTTACTTCCTCATTGCTGGGACAAGCACCCAACTAGAAGCAGCTTATAGATTCCAGGGGAAGTATCATCATTGTGGAAGAAACTAGCTCACTTCCATCAGTAGCAGAGTCATACCACCAAACATCCAACAGACACAAACACCCAGAGCTCAAAACTGCTCTCTAGACAACTTAAGCCTGGACTACAAGATCTATCCACTAGTGACACTTCCTCCAGCTGACTGCTGGAGAGCTCCATAGGAAGCTTAACCTTAATCAAAAATCCCTGAGACTATGGATAATATACATTCACATTCAAACCACCACATATTCCCTCAGTTTGTTACAATCCCTATTATCTGATTGTTTAAGCCTTCAATTGCTCAAGTAAAAAAAAAAATAGTGGCTGGGGAGATTGTTCAGTGGTTAAGGTCCTTGCCTGCAAAGCCTAAACACCTGGGTTCAATTCCCTAGTACCCACATAAACCAGATTCACAAAGTGGCACATGCATCTGGTGTTTGTTTGCAGTGGCTAGAGGCCCTGGCATTCTCTCTCTCTCTCTCTCTCTCTCTCTCTCTCTCTCTCTCTCTCTCTCTCTGCTTGAAAATTTATAAATAAACATTTTTAAAAACTTAGAAGCCGCACTCAATTTCTCCCTGCTTTTCTACCTTTCATAACTCATCCAGTCCATTACAAATCTTGCTGGATTATTGTCAAAATCTCTGTATGACTTTACTTCTCCAGGTATTTGTCCAAGCCAGCATCTTCTACTGAAGTTGCTGTTTTACCTTCCAGAGGAACCCCTTGTATGCTCCACTTCAATCTAGTACTATGATTGCAATCATGCTTCTAAGTATTCTGAAAACTCTTCCACGCTTTCCCATGATAACTGGAATCAAAGCCAAGCTCCTTCACAGTGCCTCCAGGACACCACAGAACCTGTTTTATGCCTGTTCATGCATTTGGGAGAGAAAGCAGTCCAAGCTTAAGGTATGCAGAGAGTAGTTTTGAGCTCTGGCTGTCTGTGTCTGCTCGATGTCTGTGGATGTGAGCCAGCTTCCTCTACCATGATGATACTTCCCCTCAAATCTGCGACCCTGAAATAAACCCTTTCCTCCCATTAGTCATCCCCACCCTCTGGGTCATTTAGAACAATCAGCTCTAATATCCTTCTCTTCTCTCCCTCAGACCTCACACAACATTTTCTTTCTTCCAGAACTTTGCCCTTTTGAGTTCTCTCTCTGGACCACTCTTACTGTGTGCTCTGATTTTGCATACATTGTCCATGTTTGTAACTTTCCAACTTATCTGAGAGATCCTTGGTGATTTGCTCTCCTTTCCAGCTCCATCGCTGGCCTGTGGACTCAGTGAGTCAATGACCTTGACCGTCTTTTTCACCTTGATAATCTTGGGACCCTGAGCATATAGGTGACTCTCGGTAAATACCTGCTGAGTAAGTAAGTCAGTCATCAAACACTTCCTAGATATTTAAAATGTTTGTCTAGAATCTTTAGCTCAGTTATTTCATGCTTATTTCCTTTATCTTTTTTTTTTTACATTTTTAAGTGCTTTTATGCCAGAGTTGTACTTCCACTGGTGCTTTTAATACCTCTCAATGTCGTATCACCTATATATTTCATTAATATATAGTTTGTTGAAGATCATTAAGTAAGGTGTTAACAAAGGAGAAAACAGTGCCATTCCCCAACAATTAGCATATACTGATAAGACATTGTTTTGAAGTGTGTGTATGCACACATGTGTTTTGTGTGTGCATGTGGTATATATACATGCATGTGTAGATATGCATCATCATGAACACTCACATAGAGACCAGAGGAAGGCACTGCCTCCCTTCTCTCTCACTCTTCCATCCTGTTTCCCTGATTCAGTCTTTCACTAGGCTGGAGTTCACTATTTCTTAATTAGACTAGTAGACTGGTGAGCTCCAATGATTCTCCTGTCTTCACCCCCCTCAGCACTGGGGTCACAAGCATGTGTAGTCACGCTTGGCCTTTGACATGGGTGCTGGGGATCTAACTCAGGTCTTCATGCGTGTGCAACAAGCACACTTACCCACTGAATGATCTTCCTAGCCAGTGAATAACTTGTATCTTTTTAAAGTTTCCTTTTAGCAAAATGCTTGCTCTCAAACATGGGATCACCATACAGGGGAAAAAATAAAACCCAGGTTCAGGTTCCTGTTGTTCTTTTCAATAACCAGGTAGGGTTTAAAGTCTGCCTTTCGAAACTATAAAGAGACTATGAAGCAAATACATTTCATATGTATCAGGCACAGGCACAGGGCTTGTGGTGACAGGATAGTAATCTGAGAGGGCTCTCGAGGATCACTTGCTACAGGACTGTCCTTTACACCCCCAGAAAAGACCTGCCATTTGTTTTCAGTGTGTATTCAGGGTGTAGAGGAAGAACACATTTTCAATTCCTCCTTGGTGAATCTACCTA
This sequence comes from Zapus hudsonius, assembly GCA_004024765.1. Lineage (NCBI taxonomy): Eukaryota > Metazoa > Chordata > Mammalia > Rodentia > Dipodidae > Zapus > Zapus hudsonius. The sequence goes on from PVHP010001099.1 coordinate 55,931, forward strand.
TGTACCTGGACTATAAAACTCTAATATCTGGAATGCTCTTTTTCCATTTTCTATCTCAGTCCAAAACCTTGAGCTGTCTTAAAAACCTTGTGTTGAGATGACAGAAACTGTCACAGGGGTCTCTGAGTGATCAACTTGACAGAGGCTTAACTCCCAACCCTGAGTCTTGGTATGGACTGACTTCATATAAGTAAAAGTAAGCTGTTTTCTCATCCATTAAAATATTCATGTTAATGTCTAAATTTATACTCCCCTTTCAATATAAAAACTATTATATTTATCATTTCTACATAAAAGGTTTTATATATGTGTATGATTAAAAAACAAAAGAAAGAAATAAAGACAGAAAGGAATGAAGGAAGGAAGGAAGAAAGAAAGAAAAAAGAAAAGAAAGAGAAAAGGCTTTAATTAATAATGCTACAAAACTTTTGGTCTATAATCTTTCATTCCAAAAGATGTAGATTAAACCTTTTGCCAAGCCACTCAACAACCCAATAATGGTTCATATGCTGTCACTAGATTTGAAGACCAAGAATGACTAAATTTAAGCATGACTCTTTAATGACACACTTATTTCTCCTAGAAACAGAAGCAAAGAAAAGCTAAACTGTTAAGCAAATATTCTAGCCTTCTCTCTTGAATTAACATTTTCAAAGTTCCTGAAGTTCTCTTAGCCTCTTTTCTAGGTTGAAGCACAGATTTTACAGAAAGATTTTTTGTTTTGGGGGACTTTTATTTCAAAACTTATGCAGTTATTTGAAAGTAGTTGAACTCATTTAGCACTCAAGAGATATATAATCAAAAGCCTACTAAATGTTGCTTAACAATGTGTTACATCTTGGCAGTGTGTCCAGATGAATGGTCCGTGCCCTCTATGAAGAGGTCAGACAGACAAATATCTAATACAACACAACATAATGTAAACAACATAAAACAGTGAGCTAAAAGTTAACAGGATTATGAAGAACTATGAGAGTATGAAAATAGAGCTACAACAACTTGATATTCTATAAGTTCCATATCATTTAACATACAAGATCTTAAATGGCCTCAAAATTTATAAATCATGAGTTAGAAATAAAACTCAAAAGGGTGGCAATGAGTCTATTATGCATAATCATTAGTCAACACCTTCATATTGATGGTACCCATGAATACAGATGAATTTTCACTTTTAAATAGTAAAAAAAAAAAATGTCAGATAAAATGTTTCACCAGTGAAATACAAGGAAAAATAAAAACTGCAGGGTGAAAATACTTGTAGATTCTGCTGCTTTCTATTACACCAGAGAGAGGTGATGGATTTCTGTACTTTGTCTATTGTTGGGATAAAAAGAATAATAGAATCTTGGAGATGGAAAGGACCTTAGAGATCACCTAATCCAGCAAGATGAATAAACTTTTCTTTTCCATTGCCAATAAACTGGTGAAATGTGATGAATGCAACTCTTGTGAGTTATAGATGGTCTGATGAATTGAGATGGCCATGGTTCAGCCTAAAACACTAAAGTTTTTCCATACAGCAAAAATAAACTTTTTTCATATACAAAGTCAATTTAAGTTAGGTGGCTTTCATCACTTCGATGAATATAAAATCAACATGAAGGGAAACATATGAAGCCTGAAAGGAAAATGGATGAACGTTTACTTGGCCTCCCTCTGAGACTTTAAACAGGTAGCAAATGTTGCAATTTCCTTTTTATGCTGTTTTGTAAAGGAAATTATTTTTGAAGATGACTTTGACATGTTTTCAAGAAGCAGCTATGAAATGCATTTTAAAAATAAGAATTCCTCAATGGTTGACACTTTTGTCTAATCATGAGACACTAATCAGATATTTGAAATTATTTTTGATACATCTAGCTTCTAAGGAAACTAGTTACACGGAAGCTGAGGAGAGCTCATCTGATATTGTCAAACTGGACACAGGAAGGCACACTCTCTCCTCTCTCTCTCTCTCTCTCTCTCTCTCTCTCTCACACACACACACACACACACACACACACACACACACACACACTTGAATAAGTGGGTTATATGTAAGTTCTGGGAACTTGGATTGTTTTTGTAACCTTCAAATCCGTGGTTATTCTTGTTTTGGGTCTGGGACTCAGCAAATAATTTGATATAAAAACTGTTGGACTGTTGAGATAGTTCAGATGATAAAATGGTTGCCTTGCAAACACAAAGACCTGAGTTCAATCCTCAGAACTCATGTTAAAAAAATGAAGAGGCCAGGCCTGGTGGTGTATGCTTGCAATTTCAGCTCTGGGAGTCAAAGACAGGAGGATCCCTGGTGCTCAATCCCCAGCTAGGCTAGCCTTATTAGGCAAGGTCCAAGCAAATAAGAGACCCTGTCTCAAAAATGGTGGGTAATGCTTGAGTAATACTTTGCCTGAAGTTGTTCTTTGGCTTGGACAAAGCATGCATCTACACACACACACACACACACACACACACACACACACACACGTGCACCTCACACAAAAATAAGTGCACACACATACAGACATACATGAACAGCTTGTTTACATTCTTCTTTACTGGATACAAAGTTCATGAGGATATAATTTATGAAAGAAATGCCTTTTGCTTTATTTTTTGAAAAACATAACTCAGAGAGAGGGTGTGGGGAGATGGTTCAGCAGTTGAAGTCATTTGCTTGCAAACCTGCTGACCCAGTCCAGTTCCAGTTGATGCAAAGTGGCACATGTGTTTGTAATCCCAGTGCTTCTATGACAATGGACGGTGGAACCAGAGAATCTGGAAGCATGCAAACAGCAGTAGCATGATAGACCCTGTCTCAAAAGAAGGGAAGGAAAGAAAAAATACCCAGAGGTGACATCTAAACACATCCCATGGTATACAGCATCCATACACACATGCCACACACATACATAAATCACATATACATGCATACAAATGAATAATAATAAAGAATAATTAAGAGATACAGACCCAACTGCTTCCAAGGGAAAAGGAAACTCATGGGTAAGTGATACAAAAGTAAATGCTTTGCTACTCTCGAATTTTCTCCACCACTATTGCTGGAACGTGGTAGTGGACCATATCCTGCAAACCCAAAAAGATTCAGCTATACTTATATTTTGGTTGCATTGATAATCACCTTTATTAGTTTTTAACTTGAACATCACAGATTAAAGGATGGTATCCATTTCCGTGGGAGGTATGGTGGTTTGCCTGCCAGCCTTTGAGGGATGCCACTACTTACTGTATTTTGGATGGATTGCACTATTGTTTCTGGCCATCAGCATGATTACAAATCACCCTATAAATTGATTTTATAATGAGGGCTCTGTGGGGGATTCAACAAGGTTTTCTGTATGCAATTACCAAATTGGATACTATCCAGGATTCTAGGACTACAACCGCTTTATTTATGAACAGGAGTATTTGATTGTTAGTAATCACACCCATCCAACATCCTGGTATTTAGAAAGCCTTTGGACAGAACTTAATGCTTCGTGGGAAATCTATGGCAGGTCATAAGCAGACTAGTATTCCATGAGCTACCTATGGGTGAGGATCCCCAGCAGCTAACAGTCTAGCTAACTGGCATGGCAGTCAAAAGCATCTGTTTTTGCAACCAAGGTGTTTCATAATGAAATGCTGGAACAGATGTGCATTTCTTTGAATTATCTCCAAATTCATTTCTCTGAGAAATTCCACACCTTTTACATGGCTTTATTTTTACCTGTCCCGCATGTCATCTTTCTTGCTTCTCAATGACAGTGTTGCTAACAATGCAGCTATCTGTGAGCATGAGAACGGCCTGAGATGTCAAAATGCACTGTCATGATATTCCACGTGGAATGCTTTTGGTCAGTTGCAAGGGGCATCTATTGACACTGCTTGCTGTCAGTACCACTCTGTTGTCTAATTTTTTTTTTTTTACTCATAGAATGACTTTCTCCTCCCTTTTACCACTGATCATGTTACCTGGAAGTGGACTTGACTGAGATCTGCTTTGGTTTTCAGAGAGCACATCAGGGTTTTGCTGTTTCTGAGTACCATCATTAAGGAATGTTTAGCATAACCTTCATCCTTTTCCTTCAGTTAAAACTAAAGGACCTTCAGCAAAACCCTTCTTCTCAATGTTGACCCAAAGAACTTCTGATTACCTGTCATCTGGTTGGTGCTTTTTTGCTCTCTCTCTCTCTCTCTCTCTCTCTCTCTCTCTCTCTCTCTCTCTCTCTCTCTCTCTCTCTCTCTCTCTCTCTTTCTCTCTCTCAGCTTCCTAGGAGAGCCAGGCAACTTAAAAACCGGAGCTCTAGAATCACACCCACAAAGTTAAAATCCTGGTTTAGCCACTTACAAACTGTGTATCCTTGGAAAAATTTCATAGCCTCTCTGCATCACTGCTGTCTTATTTGAAACATGAAGATATGCTAAGATTGTAACATTGGGTTGTAGGGACAATTAAGTGATATTATAATGTCATGCATGCCCTTCTAGGGTATTTCAGTCTTCCCCCCACCCCGCCCATGTTCTGATAAAACTTCTAGTATTCCAGCTCACATTGAATTCTCCAAACCTATTGTATACCACTTAGGAGGCACATTATTACTTTCAGACATAATAGGCAAAGCATGTACGTAGAAACATACATATATAGTATATGCTTCTGTACATACTATATATATATATATATATATATATGTACTGGCAGATCTCCCTCGGATTGAGCCGCCAGATTCCTAGTCCTCTGTACTGATCACAGTGCCTGACACACAGTACACATATTGTACTTTTAATATTATCATTTATTTATTTATTTTTGGTTAGTGATGCTAGACAGAGTTTACTGAAGAAAAATGGGGCATTCTTTCTCTCCAAAAAAGTAATTCTGAAATTCAATTGAAAATAAATCCCATCAGAAAGAAATAACACACCTAAGAAGTCAATTTCTCTGAGAAGCTCAAGTTTGAAAATGGAAATATTAAAAAAAATGGTAAGAAGGGTCCTTCACCAGATGAAAGAAACATGAATGACAAAAACTGTGCCAGAAGAGGAAAGTCCCAAGTGAAACACAGCCGATGAAAGACGGAAGGAGCTACAGAGGAGGCACTTACTAGTTTACTCAGAACATGTTGTAAACAGGAATGAGCAGCTTTCTGCCCTGGACTGGCGTCTCCTTCAGAAAATATCCAAGAAGAACATGGCTCTGTAGAAGCTGGGGGATTTCCAGACCAAAAGGAACCCACTAGCCTGAGAGGTAAGGGATGGAATGCAACATAGGCTGGTAGTGACAGAATATGAACCATGAATTTGAACTTGGTTTTGTCAATCAGTCAAGAATTCTGTGACTTTGGGGGAAGTGACTTCACCACTTATGGGCAGAGTTTCTATAAACAGAGGTAAATTTTTAATATGAGAAATTTGGAGATATTTTTAAATAACATGTGTTCCACGTAACTTGATCTAGTGGAGCTGCTGAATTTAATTTTAGTGGTGATTGCTGCTATTAAAGTAATAATGCTTATAATACAGCCCAAAAGGGCATCAAGTTTTATTAAGGAACTCAAGTTGGCTATCTTGCATCAATATTATTGAGTTTCAAGAGAAAACTTCCAAGGGAATCTGAAGAAATAGAGAAACTTGGCCAATGACATTGTTGAAAATACCTCTCAGTCTCCTGTCACCTCACAAGAAGTCTCTCACCACAGCAGATTAAACAGGGTTCCTGACAACCAAACCTAAAGCAGAACATTCAGTTCTCAGTGTTATACTTTTAAAACAAAGGAACACAGGAGAGAGAGAGAGAGAGAGAGAGAGAGAGAGCTTAGAGGGCAGCAGAAGAGTATTTCAAGCAAGACTAGGAGGTTAAGGAAAGGCAGAGCCCAGAGCACAAGACTCTGGGAAATGGAAGACAGTGATGTCTCCTTCCCTGGGCCACTGAGACAATTACATGCAATTAGATATGTGAAAGCAACATGCCAACTGGTCACCACTACATATGCTTGGCATTATTAAAAATATAGAGCTAACCAGGCATGGTGGCACATGCCTTCAGTCCCAGCACTCAGGAGGCAGAGGCAGGAGGATCTCCGTGAGTTAAAGGCCAGCCTGAGACTACATAGTGAATTTTAGGTCGGTCAAGGCTAGACCAAAACCCTACCTTGGAAGCCCCCCTCCCCTCAAAAATAAATGCCTACCACCTAGAAGAGGTCTCAGGTGTGTTCCATATGGCCCCAAGACATGGAGGGGAGATTCATGGCTGATGGACTTTTGTCGAGAATCAGGGCAGACTTTCTATTTTTTGTTTTGTTTTGTTTTGGTTTTGTTGTTGTTTTGAGGTAGGATCTTGATACCTTTTTTGCTTGTTTGATTTTTTTCATTTTTAGACGTTTTTATTGGCTTAAAATTATATAAACACAACAATATGCTCAGTATCATAGGTTATTAGATAAAGCCATTGAATCCATGATTAGGATCAAAGTAGTCGGATGGCTTTTCTTGTTTCTTCTTAGCTGATTTAATCCCACAAAAAGATAATTCAGGAATAGGGGAGATTATTCAATAGGTCAAGAGCTTGCCTTGCAAGCAGGACCTGAGTTCCATTTCAGACCCACATGAAAAGCTTGTGGCACGCATTTATAATCTCAGCATGGGAGAAACAGAGAGAGAGAGAGATCCCTGGGCTCACTGGCTAGCCACTGTTGTCTAATGGGTGAGCTTCACGCCATTAAGAGACCTTGTCTCAAAAAAAAATAATAGATGGGACTTTAAGAAGATCAACACCTGAGGTTGTCCTCTGACCTACACACACACACACACACACACACACACACACACACACACACACACACACACATACACACACACAATAATTCAATTTTCCTAATTAATCAGTAAAGTTACAGATACCTCTACTACAGTGAGTCAGTAATAATAGTACCACTTAAACTAGTCTCATGATAGACCTTATTATAGAGGCATTTAGACAAGCTTGTTCCCTTTAAGTCCTCAAAGGGCCTTCAATCAAATAAAAGCCAACAATAATAATTATATAACTCACCAAATCACGGTATACATTCAGACCAGTGAAACTTTCTTTTAAGAAACTGCAAACAATATAAATCATTATTAGATATCTGATAAACACCACGTTGATGAAATGCTCTTGCTAGGGTAAAATAATTGAGATGATAATTAGGCATAATTAGCATTATTATGAGTCAATCATATTTCAGTGAAAAGAAAACATATTTGGCTAAAAGGATGTAATTTTGTTGTTGGTACTGTACAAATTCTCTCTGGTTCAGCTAGGTCACCCATTGTATTTGCCAGTCAATTATCTCAGAGATGACTGAAGATTTCCATCTTAACAAAAGCTTGTTTTAGCAAACAGCCGAGCTTTTAGAAGCCTCTCCTTGATGTGTCTGCAGTCTTTCACCGTCTCTTGTCACTTTCTCTATCTATAGCCACATATCTCATGACTATTGGCCAATGTCACAGTCAAGCCCACAACCTGCAAAGGCAGAAACACATGATCATATGTAGAAGACAGGATTCCTCTATTTTTTTTTTGTTTGATTATACCAGTCTCATATATTTAGTAGGAAATTGTGAGGGTGGGAATTATATTTTACCATAGAAAATAATCTTTCTCATTTTCTCACATTATCTATCATTTTTTCAGTTGCACTTATTCATTAAATCAAACTTCTCTACACAAACCCTCTAATGTCTTTTGTTAGTTTCTTTTTCACATCTTTTGAAAAAGAATTTATATAATTTTGGTAGAAAAAAAAGAAAGACAGGAGAAATCTTTACAAGTAAGAGAAGACAGATTAGTAATAAAAGGACACGTAAAAGCACACTGTTGGGTGAGAATCAGCAATTGCTTCATGAAAGTAAAAACAGGAAACGAGAATAAATAAGGAGATACTCAAGATGGTGATTTAAGACCTAAGGACCTGGGAAGTCACGGGATAAAAGCCAAAGACAAGCCAAGTGCAGTGTGCTTAAAATGTAAAATAGAATACGGTTTTCTACCAGGAGATGGGGGACTCTTCAAAACTATTCTCAAATGTGCTTAAGGAAATAAAAAAAGAAGGTCCTAGAAAGGAACTTGCTGGTGATAGTCACGGCTATCATAATTTAATAGTTATAGTAGATCTAATATGCGAAACTATGAGAGAAAGAGCAGGAAAGCAATGTCTATACTAAATAAATATGTCAACAATCACAACAGGAAATTGCATATTTAGGTTTCTTGATAAAATCCTTGACCAGGAGTTGGATTGGGGTTCTCTAAAATTATTATAAGGAAAATTTAAATTTCATATACATTAAAATCCACTGAATTCCTCTTTGAAAAATCAAGACGCTCTATAGAGTCCTCAGGAGCTCAAAGATCCCCTCACATATAAATTCTAACAAAGACATGAAGAATTTTCATGGTTTAAATGATCTAAAAAAATATGGTAATGGTTAGCATTAAAAAAACAAACTGCAAACACTTAAAGTGAGATATCAGTGCCTGCCTGGCTCTTTACAACTCTCGATGTGTTTATCAATAATTTATTAGGAAAATGTCAAAATGTCCTTGTCGGGAAGGTACATGGGATAACGATACTTGTTTTTAAAAACAGTTCAGGCAAGAGGCTGCACAATGGTTGTCAGGTGTTTGCGGCACACTTCCATCTAACCGCATCCTTAAATATTATGGAACATAAATCAGGGGAAAGACAGCTAGAAATGAGCCCCTTAAATACACAGCCCTCCACAGTGAAACACAGAGGAAGGCCGGTCTTGTAATTGACATATTTTATCCTTGTCCTGTGGCTAAAGACTTAAGAAACATTTAGAAACTTGTTTCCCCATCAAATCCCCCAGCTGACCATCACATTACCTCATTAGTTCAATAAAGTTAATATTTTTCTGTCTGTCAACTCCTGTTTCCCAGTTGTCATCGTTTTACCTTAATGAACTCTGAGCATGTAGCTACAGCATAATGCTAATGACTTTTAACATACTAGAAGGTTTGTCTGAAAGGGTGATGGCTTCTTCAAAAACATCCTCATGATGGAGGAGCCTGTCTCTCCACACTTGAGGGAGGACATGCCTCTGTAGGTAGAGTTTGTGAGATGGATGGATGGAGGGAGGGAGGAAAACACACTTTTCACCTTTTTTGCTTCGCCTTGTATTTCTAGTCATCAGTTTTATCACTACCATGACTGATTTTGGTAAGAATGTTGCTGATTTCGTTGTCAATCTCCTATTGAGTAAATAATCTCTACTTGGGATTAGATAGCACTTATCTTATTAAAATTGTACTGTTTCGGTACTCACTTATCCGTGTATCCATCCATTCATCCATCCATCCATCCATCCATCCACTTTTCATTACTAAGTATTCTGACTTAGACACTTCATTATCTTCTGTGTGTCAATAAATAAGAAATAGACTTTAATTTGAAGAAATATAATCAAATGTTTTTGTATAGTTCAAAGTCTTATTCATCAACATTGATGAAGATATATTAAAGAATAAAGCCAACCCCATTATATTACATGTGTACTTATCTTTGAACGTAATATTAGATGGACCTAAAAGATACACTCTTTATTCCAAGCCATCTCTAGGGTTTTCATTCTTTTTCTTTTTACCATCTTGCTGTTTTTGAGGAAGATCTCGATCTGTACCCACCCCAGCCTAGCCTAGAACTCACTAGATATAGCCCAGGCTGGCTTCTAATTCATGATTCTCTTGCCTCAGACACCCAAGTGCTGGGTTTCCAGATGTGTAACAGTATACCCATCTCTCCACCATCTCAAAGTTCCCCTCCAGCTCTCTACAATTTGAGTCTTATAAAGAGGAAGGTACTGAAAGAGTACAGAATAAATTTAAGCCCATCTTAAACAATGATGGAGGTACTGTGAGAACAACAACAACAAAATATTCCCAAAATAAACATTAAGGAAAAAAATACTATAGAAGTTGGAGAGTCCAGAAACTTCTTAGAGGAAAAGGCATCGTCATGACTGATACTGCTCATTTCAGAAGAATTAATTGCAGTTAAAGATTTCTTTAACTTTTTAAATGAGTAATTAATTGGATTAAGAATTCTTCCCGACCAATGCCTGTTTTTACTCATGTGAGAGAGAAAAAGAAGAAAATCTACACTTGACCAATTTGTCATTATAATCTGCATTCCTGGAGCTTTCTTCACTGCTGGTGTCGGGAAACTAACACCACTGCAGTATTGAGGATTCTAATTTTCAGAGGAGAAAAACATGCATTCAGTCACCAAATAGCATAGGAAGTATGAGTCCATAGTAAGTACAATGGGGCTATGAGTATAGACAGGGTAAGTACTGAGCATGCATGAGGCCCTGATCCAATCCAAAGCAACCCCCTGTCTCATATTAAACACGTATGAGGGAAGCATAGCATATAAGAACATGAATGAATTTATGTTGTTTTTATGGTGGTAAAGTGTATCTTTATACCCAATTAGTACTAGTGACCATCAGTGATTTTTGTCGAAGTGGTCTGAGGTGATCTGTTAAATGATTCATTACTTACTTTGCCCAGAAAACCTACAAAATCATGCAGATAAGATCTTTGTTCAAAAAAAAAATAAAATAAATAAAAAAGATCTTTGTTCACTTGAAGGAAACATGCTGTTCAGCTCTCAAGTGTCCCCCAATGGCTCATGTATGAATAGGCTTGGACCCCACCTGAAGGTGTTGTCAGGAGGTGGTGGAACCCTCAGGAGGTAGCACCTGAGTTGATTCACTTTGGGTGTTTCCCAACAGTAATGGAAGTCAGACTAATACTCACCTCCATGACACTGTTCAGGCCTTTGAGACTATGACTATCCAAGAAGCAGTCTGTGATTTGCAAGATGTCACTTTAAGAAAGTAACCTGTGGTAGGTAGTTGACCATTGTAAGAGCATAACTGGTAGCAGGCTGAGACCTCATAGTGGGGCTGGGCACAGGGTTGATGCCAAATTTTACTTCATGTGTTTAAAATTGCAAAATGTACAACTAAACCCCTTAGATAGAGGCCTGGAGATGGATGTCACGGTCACTGAGCACTTCCGGGGAGCACCGTGCCCCAGATGTGACTCCATGTTTGCAGAACACAGAGAAGATACATCCTGGGCCTGAGCTGCACACTCCCATTGAGATGATCCTCACAGAAGAGGAACAAAATACTTCTTAAGCAGAAGAAGAGGTTGTAAGAAGAAAAAGATACTCCAGAAGAAACTGCAGAAATAATAGCATGGTCTACAGCCATCCCATCCTGAAAGCGTCTGGTGTCCTCTGATCTCAGAAAATAAGCAGGGTCAGGTCTGGTTAGTCCTTGGATGGGAGAAATGAAAACATGGCATAGCAATAAATTCAGCATAAAAGAAGTGCAAATGGAAACAAAAACAAAAAAGTTACTATCACTGACTCCTTACCAGATACCAGACACTGTGCGAGGCATTGGGGATATAACAATCAATAAAATTATCCCTGATTAATCTCCAGAAATTCACAGGAGAGACTAATAACAATTTCAATTTAAAGATCATAGCGTAGGGCATTGGGGCATTGGCACAGTCAGTAAAGTGTGTGCTCTGCAGTCATGAGAACATACCTTCAGTTTGCTGAAGCCATGGGAAAGAGCTAGACATGAAGGAGTGATCCCTGAGGTCTTCTGGCCTACACAAACACACACACACACACACACACACACACACACACACACAGAGAGAGAGAGAGAGAGAGAGAGAGAGAGAGAGAGAGAGAATTAAAGAGGCATCTTTGTTTCAAAGAAAAAGAATCACATATCAGCAGTTAAAGACGCTTGCTTGCAAAGCCTAATGGTCTGACTTTGAGTCCCTAGTACTGACAGGCACTAGGTGGTAAACATGTCTGGAGTTCATTTGCAGTGGCAGGAAGCCCTGGCACAGCCATAATCACTGTTCGTTGTTGAGCATCACTAAACGTGGGCTCTATCTTATCTTCAAGGACTTCTTTCAGCTAGGTTCTCTGAGATTCTTTGGTTGTTGAGCAGGGAAAAGTTTAGCCTCCCTGCAGCTAACTCTTTCAACAGCTTTACTGATATCAGTTTTCTTCCCCCTCACAACTTTTAGTAAGTAAGCCTTTCTCTACCATATTGGCATTTTCTTTCTGGATGTCCTGGGTCTTATCATGGTCAAGGAGGAAAATAACTTACAGTCAGATTCCAGGTAAATTAAAAATATGGTCAGAGCAAGCAGAACTTTGTTACAAAATAGTTTCTAACTCCAAGATGGAGTCTGTCTGGTCCTTCAGTAAAACCATCTAAACTGACCACTGCTGTCAGCTGGACCTGATCACTCCAGTTACAGTTTCTGGCTCAGTCACTCCTAACTCTCTAGTTCTAGCTATGTTAATCTGTCCATGGGTTAAAGGATATTTAAACGGGTTCAGCCATTAGGCTTGCCTAAAATATGTATCAGAATAAAAACAGGTATTGTCCTAGAGCTGTGTCTTAAGGAAATCAGGCGATTAAGGTATTTAAAACACCTGAAATCAATTCTTTTATTTCTCCCTTTTATAATCAAGGTTACTCATCAACAGCTCACAAATAATAAATTGTTCATGGTTTAAGGGATATAAAAAAGGGACTCCTTAAGATACTCATCCAAGCTGGCTATCTTTCTATATTCATCAATGTGTTAAATTATTGGGGAAACCGAGTTTTTAAAGATAATGGTTGTTTACTAGTGTTAATTTTCTAAGATAAAGTTCTCATCAAAAAACACTGTAGTTTAAAAATGATTTTTGATTTAATTCTATCAAATGGTCATCATCAGGCTTGTGTAACTCAAAAGATTTAATTTCAGCCATTATGGCTTCTAGCCTCCTGTTGGGTAGAATATGTTGGGATTGCTTATTTAAGCTTGATAAAATTTAAGTCATGGGTAAAGCATAAAATTGTCTTATGTTAATAAGGATTTCTACTGTACATCAGATTAATTAATAGCCAAGGTTAAACTGACAACATTACTTGTAAAATATTTTCTCTTTCAAAAACTGATTCACCAAGGGTTATATTAGAGCTCAGCTGTTCTAATTCAACAATGACCAGACTCTGCTCTATTGTGGGTAATCACAGAGTCTCAATTAGGGTTTTATTTTTAACAACTGTCTTATGTTGGGTATTTCAGGTCTATTGCCTTTAAATAAACTAACTCTTTAAGATATATTCCCTGCTTCAGAGTACAGTCTCAAACTCAGACAAGGGTCTTCATCTGAGAAAAATGATTTCAGCCTCTACAATTGAGTTTCCGAACTTTTCTGGGTAATTGGAATATTTTCAAACATAGATGTTAAAACTTATGCTGTCCTAATTGTCTGTTACAGATGACTTCCAGGTTAGAACAAATATTTGGATTTATTGCTAAAATAGTGTTTTCGGAACTAACAATACTTTCTGTCTATATTGCTAGTCAGGAGGTATTTAAATAATAAGATTAGTCTACTTTCATACTTCATTTATGGCCTACACTGTTCCAGAATAAGTAAACTCAAGGTTATGCCAATCTCTGACTAGGCATGCTTTACTAGTCAATTATAGATGTCGATATAGTTATATCTATCCTACAAGGTTGATACAAATTCCTTTCTGAGTTCTCTAACTACCTATGTAAAAGCCAAATTCAATTGGAGTCATGGAACAAAATATTATTGCTTCTATGTCACGAGGCCACAGGAGATGGGGGTACACTCCTTACCTGAAGTCAAAATTTTCACACTAACTCTCTGGTAGCTTGATTTTCTGATCAGGGAAGACATGGAGACCAAAAACAAAATCTGCGTACAATCTAAAACAGGAGAGTCACAACTGAGAACAAACCAGTCCTCCAGGCTTCCCAGGAAAGGGAAAGCCAAGGTCAGCACAACCTGGACGCATCCTAACTGACATCACCAATGCTGGAGAAGCCACAGTGCTTCTCCAAGGTCCCCAAAATCCTCCGTGGTGAGCAATTAGTCATTTCCCAAAAGGCATATACTTGTTTAAATCCTGGCTGCCTACTGGGTCTTAAAACACTCAGAAATAATAATTTATAACCAAAAATATAAGGTTCTAATAAAAACTTTCCAAAAGGGAAAACAAAGCTTTAAGACAGGTTGGCTGTGTCATAAGTCTCCAACCATCAAAATGGAATCTAAGACAAAATGTGAATGGAATCTAAGACAAAATGTGAGCTGGGCAACTCCTAATGACACTAAAAGGTTTTGTGGCACCAATCTCTGTCTCTGCCTTGCCCTAGGGTAGATTGGAAGATTTACTCTGAGATTTCCTTAGATGCAGAAAATACAAGGTAAAAACCTTAACATGCCCAGCTAATTTACCAGTTTTTAAACACAAATGGACTAGGAGCATTTTCCAACAGTATCATCATCTAGTCTGTTTTTTATTCCATCCACGAGATTAGAGGATGTAATCTGGTACATAAAAACTCTCACCAAATATACAGAAAAAGCTTTACACAGCTAAAGAAATCTCCCTTCTTAATTCTAAAATTCAAATGATGATAAAGGCGATCATACATCCTCACAGCTGCCCAAGGTGGCACACGTGCTGTTATTAAAGTTAAATACTATGTATATCTCTTCCTAATAACTCTGCTTATGTGTATCATCTGCTTTACAAGCCATACAGGAACAGTCTCAGACCATACCAGATGCTTCCATGCCACTCAATAAATAATTCTGGGGGCAGATCTCAAGTTTTCCATGGCGGACAAAAATTCAACACCATCTACCCTGGACCACTCTACACTGGACACCCTATATGGAACACTCCCCAATTCTGGGAGGGATACTCCAACTTCCTGCCTCACAATATTAGGCAGGACAAAATCTTGACAATGTGATGGATGATTGATGAGTCTCTCTTGGGCCTTAAATAGGGACCCTCCTCTCTGAGAGATACCTCTGACTGCCATAACTTCATGTCCTGCTCAGCAGGAAATAGATAAGAGACTTTATCTTCCACATCCCCCAACAGCAGGTGGGATGTCCTCAAGATGGGGGGGGGGATGGGAAGTTAGGAGAGAGATGCCACACAATGTGGCCATGCTATCGGTCCCTGCTTGGTTGTTTTTCTTCTCTTATGTATAATCCCTTGTTTATACAAATATGGATTTATACAACAAAGACAAATTATGAGCCTTACCAAGGTCACCACCCAACAGGCCCTCATAGCTTTGCCCAATATAACATAGAAAAATCTCACTGTAGAGGATGATACTGCCCCATTATAAATACAAAAGGGGGGAGTTGTTGGGCACACTAAACATGGGCTGGAGCTGTGAGGGGACAGATCTGGGCTATTAAGCATGAACTGCAGCCCTGGGTAGGAATGTTGAGGAGGTCCTCACTCTGAGTGAGAATCTTGGTCGAATCCTTGGACGCAGAACTTGTGCTGAAAAGCCTGTTTCCAGGGTCCTTGAGTGGAGCCAGGACTAGCAGGAGCTGGTCCCCATCTCCAGGCATACAGCAAAACTGATTAGCCTTGGGTCTCATTTCCTCGAAGCCCAGTGACCTATGCCCCCAAGAAAGCTCTCTAAAGGAGCTGTTACATTGCTGGAGTCATCTGTTATATGGCTGGAGTCATGTTATTCCCACTGCAAGACTTGACCATAGGAAGTTCTCCTTTCACCTGGGGTTAGGAAACCTCTGTATGCTAATTCGGCATCGCAAGCTACCTCACCCCCACCAATCACCTTGTGACCTGTACCCCTGCACCTCCTTGTCCCTTATGGATAAATATCATTCTCCCCACCAAATTAAAGAGCTCACTGAAACTGTCTCCCAATCGGTCTGTCTCTGAGTGCTCACAGCTACCCAAGAATCTGTTCTCCCAGCTCTATGGATAAACAGGGGTGTTGGTGCACAAGGACCACCAAGTAGTCCATGGACCCACAGTTTGCTTCTCACTCTGTCTCTCTTTTGCTCTCAAATAAATAAAAAATATTTTTAAAAACTCATAGTCTGGTATGATGTCATAATGATGGAGTTTCTGACATATTTTAAGATATAAGTGAATTGAAGCTGGAAGCAGGCAATGTTGGAATCTCAGATCTGCCATTTACTAGCTATTTGACTTCTCACCTCACTTTCACTGTCTATATATGTATAGGAATAATGATAGTCATACTTTGAAAGTCATTGTGAGATTAAGGCCATGTATGCAGAATGCTATTATCAGTTCTTAATCCATACCAAACCTAATATAAGCATTAACTGTCATTGTTTCTGTTGTTAGTATTACATTTATAATCTCAATAGAATATCCAACTCTGAACAAGGATGAAAAGTTCCTGTGCTTTTTCCAACAAAACAACCTCTTTGTACAAAAAGGAATACTCTTATCTCTGTAAATACATATAACAATCCTTTTTTCCCAAAACAAACAACAAAAAAAAATCATTGGATTTCCCAAACATTAAGTGAATAGTATATGCCAGGAAGATAAATATTTTAAGTTGAACAACTGATTAATTCATATCTAAACTGAATTCAGCTCATAGAGAAATCAAAACATAATTCAAAGTTATATTTTACTTCTTTGCTAAAGAAAATCAACGCCAATGTGTATATATTAGCTAGACTCACCTAGGTTTCATATCTGGCATAACACCTGTCTGTGTCTTGCTTGCTCATTTCTGTTTTATGAATCTCCTGCCTCTGTTTCCTCAGTTCTAGGATTGCAGGCCTGAGTTTCTGCAGCTGATGGCCATCCATGTACTTTTGCAACGTAACGCTCTATCTTGAGCTATAGAGACAATAGTAAATACTAGTGCTTGGCTCACACCGAAGGCCACACCCACCTTGCATATTCTGCAAAGCTAACCCACTGACCAGAACTCCAGTAGTTGTGGGGTGGCTGGAATGTTGCATATCCTCAGCCTGGCGATCTTGGGCTATCTTTGTCCTTTCATGGTCTTTCCCACACACTTCTAAGCTAACACCCTGCAACTGTTCAGTACATTCTTTTGGAATGTCAGAACAGCCCTCCACTCTTATAGAGTCCACCAACCTGAAAAATAAGAATGCCACCAGACAGCCTCTGAGACTTACAGCAGGGATTTCCCTGCTTTGCTGTGACCCACCTACCTGGTAGTTCCACCAATGTATTTGAAAAATGCATTTGATTTATGGCCTTCTTCTGTTCTATCACTGTAAAAAGTCTTACAAAACAGTTGCCATATTGGAACATGGGATTTGGGATAACCTAAATATGTGTTCTTGGGCCATAGACACTTGTATTTGGCTTCATGATAAATTCTTATTCCCCATGAGATGAGAGCTGTGTAATTGCCTTATCACAGTTAATGCAGCAGTCTGCATTATTGGTTTTAGCCCCACACACACACACACACATAGAAACACTGGCATATTTACCACAGGCCCTTTCACTTCCTCCCAGAGGAGAAAAATAGATTTCCTTATCACTGTCTGTCTTTAGGTTTGTCCAGGTGAAATGCTTGGGCCAACAGAATGAGGTCAACATGATATGCCAGTAATGAGCGTAGCCTTCAAGAAGGTCTGAATGACATTTCTTCTTTCTCTCCCATGCCTCTACCATATCATGAAAAAAAAAAAACATAAAAATAAGCATGCCTATGCTCACCTGCTCATCCCAAAGAAATGAGAGCCATGTGGAAAGGAATTGCCACAAAAGGTTAGCTGCCTCAGCCCAGCTCAAACCCAAGCACAACTCAGAAGAATGAACAAGCTATTGACTGGCTGGCTGGCTCTTGAACAAGCCCAGAACAGAACAGCAGAGAAACCGACTTCAAAGTACCACTGTGGTGCTATACCAGCAAACTTCTATTTATTTTTAATACCATTGAATGTGAGAATCTTATATAATAATGGCTAACTTATATAATTACAATGCCTTCAATTTTAAGTAAGGAAATACAACTCTAACTGAATTGGCCACTGAAAAAATGTTTGTTTTTTTCACCAAACCAAAGAGGCCAGTGAGAGTTCTCACTGCAAAAACAGCCTGACCTGGAGGTTTCATGTGTCCTTGAACATCTCTATAAAATTTCCTTACATGTCTCTGGCCTTTGGACTCTTTCATATGCTGGTCTTGTCCTCAGACAAAAACCGGTGCAAAAATGGCTGAAGACATTCTGGGCCTGAAGTTTCTGTGTTTGTCTTTGCCCATTTTAGGTTGAAAAGGAGAGAAGGTCTTTATCCCAGCACAACAAGCAACAGTACTGAGATGGACTGTAACTTTATAGCCCATGAACCAGCCAATGAATGTGGGAGGTGGGGAGAAGGAGGGGAAGGGGTCTGACTCATCCTACCTCATGGGTTTTCAGATTTCCAAACTCATGCTAGAAGAGCTCCACACAAGTTTATAAAATTCCATGAATATATTCCAATGTCAAGGACTGGGAAAGGGACACAAAAAGGGAAAAATCACTTTGTGAGAGAATACCAAGCAGCCAAACAAATTTATGGCTTTTTTTTTTTACATTGGGTCTTAGACATGCAAAGCCTCTGATTTCCACCCCTACCAAATACTCTGCTATCAACAGCCATAAATGCTACTTAGTTGAATTAACTGTGTGATTTCATGGGTATAAATATTTTTTCTTGGATAAATATGGTGGAAAATAAAGGCAAACTGAGACCTGAAACTAGCCAGGCTCTATTCACAGTCCCAGCACTACCTCTCTGTATCAGCTTCACCCACTAAGAAACTCAGTTCTGGCAAAGAGAAAAAAATAAATCCATTTTAAGTAGATCTGTGACAATACAGAGCAAGAAGGTCTTGCAATCCACGAAGAGTTTTAATCAATAAGACTGACAGCACAGAACATGCCAGAAACTAGGAAAAGAAACACTAGCAGAAAAACATTCAGGTTCTGGGGACAAAATCCAGCCAGAGAGCCAGAGGTGCCTCCCCCAGCTCCCCTCTGATCTGAGAAGGGTGGGAAGTGAACAGATTTAGAGTCCAACTTTCCAAACCAGGGGAGAATTCTAAAACCCATTGTTCAATTTCAAAAGTTGAGTTTGAAAAACACAACAAGCCTTTCCTTTGTGTTACCTAATTCTCAGCTCCTTGAGTGTGGCGCTTCTGAGAAGGCAGAGGGACTTAATTAAATTTCGCATGCCGCTTCTAAGTGGATTGCTGGGGTAATACCAGGATTAATTAGTTTCGTGTTGTTAATTCAATTCAAAGGTTGCTGATAAACTAAGACCATCAAACTCCATTAGGAGAAACAAAAACTTCTTAATTATGACAGCATCTTTGGGGTTGTGGAGAAGTTCTGTGTGTGTCTCACACTGCTTACACCTGTGATGAAGCCAGGCAGGGAATGGGTTTTTGATCTTTTCATAGTTGGCATAAGAAAAAAAAAAAGATTCTTTGTTTTTGACAACTCTTTCTGCCCTTTTGAATGTGAAATTCTACTTTTCAAAACTGACTTCCAATGACCCCAGGCATGTACACACAAGAGTTAGAGAGCTTGGGTTCACCTCATCTGCCTTCCCCAGCCTTCACTGGTCTGTCTCTCATAGTCCCACGTTCCGCATCCATCTAAACGTGGGGGAAATGGTTCATCATCAGAATATTCTACTTGTGTAGAAGCTGTTGAGGATATAGAACCTGGCAGAAATCTGATGTCTCAGGGATGGGGAGCTGGCTCAATGGATACAGTGCTTCGAGGCAAATATGAGAGCCGAAATTCAAGTCCCCAGGACCCACAGAAAACCAGAAGTTTAGCAAATTTCCACAATGCCAGCATGGTGAGGATGGAGGTGGAGACAAAAGATCTCCTAGAAGCTCACGTGGACTCTTTAGCCTGGCAAATGTGGCCATGAACAAGGAGAGACCCTCAGATGACATGCAAGGCTGAGGGCTATCACCTGGCTTTTACTCAAGGGCCGTGGCACAAACATACACCCCCCAGAACTGTTTCTGTCTCCATCACCCCAACTAGACCCACTTGCAGAGAGAGCATGCAGTGGGCACTCAAGCCTGTCTCTTCCCTGGGTCACAGTGTGGTCTAATGCACATGCCACACAGCTTCTGCCTTTCCCAGCTCCTGCATCAGTGAATACACTCCTCTGCCTTCCCAACACTCCTTTCAGAATGTGCACTCACACACGAGGGTGCTCATTTTCCCCAATCCTTCCTCGCCGCTTGGCTTGCTGTACACTTCCCCCCTCCACACACACACACACACACACACACACACACACACACACACACACACACACACACCCTGACATCACCCATGAGTCCCAGAGCTAGGCTGGATGTCACTTTCATGAACTAACTCAGCTCTGCAGTTTGCACTAATGTAGCAGTGCAGTAACTCTCACTAGAAAGTGAGTTCTGAGTGACTCATGGTTGTCACTCAAAGCTGTTGAATTTGGTAGACAGAAATTCCATCTTTCTTTCTTTGTTGATGTGTGTGTGTGTGTGTGTGTGTGTGTGTGTGTGTGTGTGTGTGTGTGTGTGGCACAGGCTGTGGAAGCCAGAGGCTGATGTTGGATGTCTTCCTTGATCACCCTCCACCTTGTTTTTAGAGACAAGATTTCTCACTGACCCTGGAGTTCACTGGTTCATCTAGACTGGCTGGCCAGCAAGTTCTGTGGATCCTATTGTCTCTGCCTCCCCAGTGTTGGGATTAGAGGTTTGTGCTACCACACCCAGCTGTAACGGGGTGACCTGAGCATTAGAATTTAGATAATGCCCAGCAAAAATTCCAATGCACCCCAAAATTTAAGAAGTACCTGAATTCTTGTCTAAAAAGTTAAAGAATTAAAATAGTAGACAACCAGATATTAAGGTATAGTGGGAGGCTTTATTTAAAGGAACATGGGGAGTTACAGAGTTCGCCAGCCACCAGTGTGGAGAGAACATGTGGGAGAGGTTTTAACAAAATCCATGGGGAGAGCACATGGGAGAAGTTTTAACAAAATCTATGCTGTTCAGCTAAACAAGCAGGAAAAGGAAAGATCATGAGAAGGAAAGGTTCATGTGGAAGAGAAATCCACCCCCTCACCATGGGGCCGGGGAGACCTTACTGGTCCGTAGAGAGTCAGAGGTCCTTCTTCTAGGATGCCATGTGGAAGAAGAGATAGAATTCTGTTCAGTGAGTATTTCCTGCCCTAAGTGAGCAGGGAGACAAGTGGTTGGTTCATACCTGACCAATCAGTTTTAGTGCCCAGGTTTGAGCTCTAGCTAGACACCTCCCACTCAAGGGGAGGGGGGGGGGTCTATGGAGCTTGCCTGAAACTGTCACGCAGCTTACTTGGGTGCTGGAGAATCAAATTCAGGTCCTCATGTTTGTGTGACAACCACTTTACCAACTGTGTCATCTCTTCAGCTCCTATTTAGCCATTTATTTATTTATTTGCAGTGCTGGGGCTTGAAGCCAGAGCCCTGTGTCTGCTAAGCAAACACTTGTATATCCCTAGCCCTCAATCAGTAGTTTCTAAGGGAATAAAAGAGTGAGATCTGGAATGACTGCAAGATAAGCTCTGGAATCTACTTGTGTGCACTATTTTGTCCTAGGTTTGTCCTAAGGGCTGTGCTTTCTCCTGAGTACCAGCCTGACAGTTTATACAGATTAATCCATTGCAACTCCTCTGGTAGATTTTTAGTTGCCTCCAAATGTAATTTGTAACAGAATACTTGAGCTTTAATTGGACATATTCACATGGAGTGGGCTTGAGGAAGTACTTTCGAAAATCCAACTAAGCAGGCTATGGAATAAGTTATAGGCATTGAAACAAAAGAAAATACTATATGAGGCTTCTGGTGAGTCTTGTTAAAGAAAATAATACATGTCCGTCTTCAATCTCGTTCCCTTTCCTACTTAAGATGTGGAGGGGATGACTGATTCGCCAACAGCCATGTTGGACCATAAGTAATAACCTTAGGATGAAAGGAACCTGTGTCTTTCACAATTTTCAGGAGTCCCTAACCTAGCCACATCTCACCACAACTTAGGGCCAAATTTCTTTTATATGGGAGCAAAGAAATGGGACTCAGTAAAGTCGCTGTTACTGCAGGCAATTTTTATACAGTAGCTCAGCCTAATCTTAAAGAGCACAACAGGGGTAGCCAGGGGGTTTCCATATCTCTGTGCAAGGCGCTACACTATTCCTGGTCACTGTGAGTATAACCACAGAACAGAAAACAAATCAATGTCTGGTTACAAATTTACTCCGTATTTTATTCCATATGTTTCCCTGGGAAATGGACTTTCTTCCTACCAAGTTCTCATACCAGTATCAATCATTGTGTTCTAGAACACACTTGACCTCATCATGAAGCATGTTATAGTTATTTACATATCCATCTTAAACTTCAAGGTCCCTGAGGACAGGGGATGTGTTATTAGGTCTCATTTCTTTCACATATTCTGAAAACTACTGACTACATTTAAATCACATAAGTATTCCTGTATGTGTGGCTTATGCCTTATTGCTAATATTATTAAACATATTCTGAATACTAAATAATGAAGGGGATGCTTTGCGTTCATTTTCTTAAACTTTTGGAACAAAGGAAATTTCCAATAAGAAAACTAACTCAAAAAAAAATTTTTGGGCTGGAGAGATGGCTCGGCAGTTGAGGTGCTTGCCTCCAGTGCCTAGGGTCCTGGTTCTCTCTCTCTCTCTCTCTCTCTCTCTCTCTCTCTCTCTCTCTCTCTCTCTCTCTTTCTCTCTCTCTCTCCTTGAAGGTGAATAAATAAAATATTTTTAAAAAAGAATTTTCAGCTGGGGAGATGGCTCAATGCATAAAGTGCTTGCTGTGCAAGTCTGCACACCTAGATTAGGACACCTGGAGCCCACATGAAAAACAGAAGGTGTATGCCATGGGCCTATAGTCCAAGCACCACAGGGAAGGCAGAGGTAGAAGGATCCCCTGGACCCACTCTCTAGCTGGTCTATCCAAATTGGTGGACTCTGAGTTTAGAGAGAGGCTCTTTCTCAAAAAGTATGGTGGAAAGTAATTAAGGACTCATGTGAAGGCCTCTGACCTCTATATGTATATGCAAATGTGTGCACATATGCACATACATGTGCCCATATATTTCAATATGCACACTCATACAGCTATGCACACCACATACACATACATATCAGAATAAAAAGGAGGAATATTACTTCTCCACTTCTGGAGATAGACTCTCCAAGGATCTCTCCCTTCCCATGTTCTGTGCTCTTGTTTCTGTAATACTTTCTGCTGTCAAGCAATGCATAGATGTGTGATTTTTGTTTGTCACTTGCCTTCAAGAATATAGGACCCATGAGGGCTTGGCTTGGTGACTGCTTAATTAATATCTGTGGAGTAAACTCATTTCTCTTGGAGCACAAATGCATGGTCAAGTCAGGAATACCTACCCACTAAAAATAGGAAAGATATATTTAACTGATGTGACCATTTCTACTGTCAACTTGGTTGACTCAGGAATCAAGAAATAGACATGTCTCTTATAGAGATCAGTGAAGGTGTTTGCAGGAAGGATGAAATGAGGAGGAAAGACCTTCACCAGTAATGGGCAGCCCTTCTGGTGACAGTCTATGTATAAAGAGATTCCAGGAAGAAATGGCTCTTTCCTGCCTGGCTGCCCCTGCTCCTTGCTGGTAGGTACATCTACTCTGTTGCAGCCATTCTTCTCAAACATCAGATCCCAGCTTCTCCAGCCTCCCAGTGTGGACGGAATCCCAGTGGCTCTCCAGGAAGCCTCCAGGCTGTCAGCACCAGATGGGG